>CALNHX010003120.1:0-157924 GCA_940337035.1 Agriotes lineatus | reverse complement strand
ATAGCTAAATACTGGTTGTGGCGAATATTATATGTATATTCCTACATTATCCAGAATTTGCCTTTGTGGTTTATTAATTGTCATCGCACATGCTAGGCGCACATAGAAAATGGGAAGGGTACCACAAAGAAGAGCTAGGAGAAGGCCGAATAGAATTTTAAAATAATAAATTACAAAAGCGATGAGTGAATGCAACTTAAACGAAAGAAACTGTGAGGGTGGAAGAGTATGAAAAACAGGTGTCGGATAACGTCGAAAGACGTTTTAACAATACCTATACGTGTGCTTGTCCCAACAGGGAAAGCAATCCACATAATTATAATAAGCAGAAAAAACACCTTACAGCATCTGAGCAATACCGACTTTCTTTAACTGTCATTTCACATGTATTCTGACGTTTGTCTCACGAATCAGCAGACCGTTGATTTCAAATAAACATTTAGTAGTTACAGTAGTCCATTGCACAAATTAGCAGAACGCCGCAGGCTGACTTCGAGAACATACCTGGATTACTGCTACTGCATGGTCGGCTGCAACCACTTGCGAACTACGATATGATGGGTTTTTCTAAAAATTATCAATTTATTTCCAATTTAGGACTTTTGTGCACATCTACACGGTGACGACTTTCATTTAAAAAAAGAATTATTGAAATCGGCCCGGTGGAAGTCTCAAAATAGATGTCGAAAGAAAATCCTTCAAGTTTTAAATATATAGGTTATACCGACAATTCTGGTCATGTATTGAATTTTAGGAAAAATTATTAGTGATTTTAAAAACAGTACTTGACAATTCTTGGTTCCAATGCGTAACTCACAAGAATGAAATATTTTGAGAATTAATTAGTGCAATTTTTAAAACAACGATAAAAAAGCATCTTCTGCAAATTAAATTAAAACTAAATAAGGATAAGTTGCTTGCAAAAAGAAATAAGAAAATGAAGAAATTCTTACATCAAACCAAATAACTGTTAAAATGTGTAATACCTTTTTATCATCTTAATACTACCCATAAATTTCCATCCTGTTTTGTTTTCTAATGTACTTTTTTGTTGACTTTTTATTGTGTTTAGAATACCAATATTTTTAGGCTGTACATTTACTATTTAGAACAAGAGTATCTGCATTTCCAAATTAATTTTATGTATTGTTTTTTTTGTGAATGTTTTTTTAATTTTTTGTTTAGATATAGACTTCATTTATTTTGTGTTTTTGTATAGTATATTTTTAGATTTGATATTTTACATTTCTCATTTTTCAAGTGCAATTTTACAGACTCATTGTTATTTTGGATGCAAAACGTTTTAGTCTGTAATATTTGTTATTTTGTTCAAGTACATACCTCAATTTTCAACTAGTTTTATATGATTTATTCCAATAAATATTCTTAAACAGTAATTTCATTTTAGATAGTTTATACATTTGTTTCATTTTTCATTTTTGATAGAATACTTTTTAGTCTTATTGTTGTCGAAGTACCTGAATTATTTAATTAATTTTATATGGTGTTACGTTTTTTTTTGTATATGTAATTTTTTCCAGTAGTCAATATTTTATGTTTTGCACTGATATTATTTTTGTTTTGATGCAATTTTAGTCTGTAATGTGTGATACTTTGTTTTTTGAAAATGTTTTATGTTTGTAAATTTTTTGAATATATAACTTTAGAAATTATGATTTTTATTTTTCGTTTGCCCAATGGTAATACACGCAACAATTTCTCAAACGTTAATTGCGATAGAAAATTGATAAGAGTTGAAAGGGATTTCACGACTATTTTTGTTGTTACTTCGCATCACGCATTCTGTGAGTCTCTCGTAGGGTTATTTTGTCTATGCAGACGACTAGCAAATCGTGCGCGCTCCCATGTACTCGCACGACTCAAAGATTGGCTTTTAAATACACCTGGTTGCAGTGCATTCGTACGGGTCTCTTGTGTATGCACGACTACGTACTACAATCAAAGTAGTTTGTTTTTCGTACTATAGTCATACGAGCGATGAACATGAATCAGGAAAGATTGATTCAACTGGTGTTTGATAGAAAACATTCGTGGGACCAAACAGTGAAAGACCATGACGTTTCTAAAAATTGATAACTTGAAGTGGCCCAACAGCTAAATGAACCTTGTAAGTATAAAACAAAATAGATGGTATTCTATGAGAAAGTATTTTTGTTATTTCAAAACAACTCTTTTAACTATAATATCAAATATTCTACAATATTATTTAAGATTTTCCGTTGGTTGGCGGCGAATGTACTTACTACATAAGACCAACTAGTAGGAGTCAAAGGATAAATGGAAGCAGTTGTTTATAACATTACCGTCGGCACCGTAAAAGAATACTAAAAACATTTTCTTTTCACAAAGCAAGATATCGTACCTACTATAAAATATATTTTAAATTGTTTCGTAGGCTATAGTATTGACTCGATTATTAGTTCTAGAAGTTTGGATATCTCCTATGTTGCTGTTCACAGACATATGTCGTCGAACTGTGTTTTCAGTCAAACCTTCCGTATTAATAATTATGTTGTGTAAAGACAAACGTATTTTACTATTACATCTACATTATCTGGATCAACTTCTATTTCTCTTCTTAGAGTCTCCAGTTGTCATCGTAGGTGTCATGGTGTGAAGATAAAAGCGATAAAGTGTCGGACCGAAATTCTGTACTTTTTTCTAGTTGTTCTGCCCGAAAAGTATTCGCATCTCATTTCTGCTAGTCACGTTCTCAAAAGCGCACGTTGGACAGGTGCTGAAAACCTGTTCTGTGCAGTGGGTGCAGCCCGTTGGCAGTTAACCTTTCAGATAGAAGCAATAGAACTTGTCGAGTAAACACACGTTTGTTGTGCTCTGCGAAAACATCTATTATTCTACTAGTAAAGTATTTTAGTTTGAAAGTTTGTGGAGTGTCTTTGTCAAACCGTTGCCGTTTCAGTGGTTGCTGATAAAGCTCCACAGAGTGCTGCTGGTGAGCCAAAAACCCACTTCTTCGTGCAACATATTTGCAGCTTATTTGGTTAACGTTTTATTTTGTACTCCATCGTTGCGGCAGTTATCATCATGTCCGCGATCACCTGCGTGAACTGCTCGAATCAGCGTCCAACCAGGACCAGAGCAACGTCTAATGCGACGGCTGCAAGCGGCCAATGCACTTCGCCTGCACAGGGTTACCAGCTGACGACCGAGTAACTAGAAAACGTGTTAAATGTTTGATAATATTTTGTAACGCATAAAACTCTAAATTTTATCAATTTTGAGACATTAAAGGTGCCTTCTTGAGTCCTTCAAAAATTATTTAAATAAAGAACTTAATGAGGTGGAACCAGATTTCGTACTAACAATGAACCATCAACCTTGGATCTTATCTCTACAAATTACGAACAGCTTGTCACAGACCTGTAAGTTTCTCCCTCCCTTGGTATTTCCGACCATATGGTAAAAAAGGCTGAAATTCAAATAAATGTTGAAAACGCAAATACTTAAATTATGATGTGTACAGGATAACTAACTACGAAGCGGTATCTCAATACAAACAAAAGCTGAAAAGTTATTTAATTCTTAATGCTTTTTATAGTTATCAGGAATTTCTAATTACACCTTTTTGATATTAATAATAACTGTAATAACTCTTAGCTTTAATGCGTTGTTAATATGTTTGTAAATGCCTTTTTTATGGAACTGATCATTTATACTACTTATTATTGTAATATTATTGTAACTTTCTTTTGTTGACGTGTGCAAGCAGTTTTTTGTTATTGACAGTAATAAAGTATCTGATCTTATCTTATCAATATTTACAATCGGTTAATTTCTCGGATCTCTTTAATGCACTAAACAATACAAACAAGTTGTGGAACAAGTTTCTCGGTTACTCTAAACGAAATAATTAAAAAAAACTCCAGTACAAACTTACTTCGTAAGAAACCCTAAAAACCCTAGTAGGAGCCGAGCTCATCTCTTTATTCAGCACAAACGACGCCTTTGGAAGAAATATCGCACTTCAAGAAGTAGGCATGACTTTCAGATGCATAGACGTTTCTCCAATTCTCTGAGAACCTCTCTTCGTACATCTAGAAAAGAATATGAAGACCAGATAGTTAACTCAGAAAATCACAACAAATTTTACGAATATCTACGGTCTAGTCTATGCTCTAAAGTAGGACTAGAGGAACTGGTCCGAATATGGGCCCTGTATGTAATATGGGCTCCCCTTGTATATCAAAAATGTATTTGTGAATAATCCAGTCGTAAACCAAAATTACTATACTAACAAGAATCAATAGAGTAACTGATTCAAATCTAAGAAGAGTTTTTCCATATTGGTCTAAAAAATCTTCATTTTTCAACAATTACATAGTAAGTTGTCAATCAACCACGAAAACCCCGAACCGTTCAACCCACAACAACACACGAATTTTTTTAAAAGTATTAAGAAAAACCAGCATATCAATTGTAAAGATAAGAACGTTAAGCAACTTCAACTATATGTTATTATAACGAAGATGAAGTGGTGTGTAAATTCCACCACAATCAAACACTTCCGGACATAAAATATATTGTAATTTCTAAGATGCAATAGTTAAGCTTTAAACTATCTACTCAAATCATATAATTAATTAAAAGTATTTCCTAATTGATTCAAATGTAAAAGTTCAATATGTTAAACAAATGTAAAAATTAAACTTAAACACTGAAGAAGGCTTACAATAGAAGACGAATATATATATTGTTTATGAAATTTGTAAAAAAATTTCCTGCTACGTGAATAACTGCTAAAATTACCCAACAAAAAATGTATTTGTGAATAATCCAGTCGTAAACCAAAATTACTATAATAGCTAATAACTTTTTGTTTTGGTTATCCAGATAAGTAATAATACAAATTGCATGTCCTACACAATTCTTAACCCCAGAACCACAACGTGGCGTCGCGGGCGACCGGGAGAATTTAATAGGGCGCTTTGCCCAGGCGCTGTTTTATTTAGGCGGTCTAGTTTTTATGTACCTTCTGCAACTTCAGTAACTTGTGTCTAGCCGTTTTTTGCAGTGTCTGTGCATTCATTTACTAAAAATAATAGCGTGTGGGTCGTATAGGACGCCGCGTTGTGTCTTGTGTTACAAAGTTTACAGAGGTAAGCATTTGCAATAAACGACTAATTTTAGCAAATAAACATTTATAATAACTAGATAATCTTTAGAATGAACAAAAGATAACGTCCTTTAACCGATGGTGAGCTCGAACGCCTACTTTATGAAGACAGCGATTATGAAGCATATTGTGTGGAATCCGAGGAAAGCGAAGATGAAAATTTTGAGGCAGCAGATGATCAATTGGATGACGTTTTTTAAGCGACCGTTGTTGAAAATGAGGGAGATGTCTCGTTAGATGACTCTGTGTCCATTACTGGAGTTGCAAGCACCACCAGGAAAACAACTATATATGCAAAGAATGGACATAAATGATATCTTCAACCAGTTCATTCTAAGAAGACCCGAATGGCTCAAAAGAATATAGTGCTGCACTTACCTGGTGCGAAAGGGCAAGCAAAAAATACAACCGATATAAAATCCATTTGGAATTTATTCTTTACAGACGAAATTCTTGATATAATAGTAAAATATACCAATTGTGAAATTGAAATAAGAAAGAACCGGTACAAAATTGATCAGAGGTATTTACATTCCAAAAACAGTTCAGAAATTCGTGATCTTTTTGGTTTGCTCTATTTAAGTGGTGTGCTGAAGCCGCGCGTCTTACAGTGAATGATTTATGGTCGAAACAGTTTGGGCCGCCAATTTTAGAGCAACAATGCGTAAAAATCGGTTGGAATTTTTAGTAAACTGTCTGAGGTTTGATGAAAAATCTAGCAGAAATGAACGAAAATAAAATGACAAATTGGCTGCTATACGAGATATTTGAACTATTTTCGAAGTAAAATTTAGGGCAAATTACACACCCTCAGAGTATGTAACAATAGATGAAACCTGATTGGGATTTAGAGGTAGATGTCCGTTTAAAATGTACCTACCCAATAAACCTGATAAGTATGGTCTTAAATTGGTGACAATGTGCGACGCAAAAACACATATGTGTGCAGCTATACCCTACATTGGAAAGGAAGAAAAGGATATGACATACTCTATTCCAACACAATACATATTACGACTTACTGACTCAATAGATGGAACGAACAGAAATTGCACTATGGATAACTGGTTTACTCCCTGTCAAGCAGCAGACTTATTACCTAAAAGAAAACTGACCTTGGTTGGTACGTTAAGAACAAATAAACCAAACATACCGCGCCAACTGTTGGAGACGAGAGGTAAACCAGCGTCTTCATATACGTTTCTGTTTGATCAAAATTCTACCATGGTTTCATTTGTGCCAAAAAAGAAGTCGTTCTTTTATCGACTATGCACGAGCAAGCAGATATTGATGATGAAACAAAGAAACCAGAAATTATTTTATTTTATAATTCCTCTAAAGGAGGGGTTGATAGTTTTGACCAACTTTGTCATTCAAAAACTGTATCACGAAAAACTCGTAGATGGCCCCTTAGAATTTTATTTGGAATGTTGGATTTTGCAGTATAAATCTCCTACGTTCTTTATAGAGCTAACTTATTATCTAATAAGGTATCTAAAAGTTCGGACTTTTTAAAGCAACTTTCCTCTACTCTAGTAGAAGACCAATTGAGAGAAAGAATGAACAATGCCCGACTTCCAGGGGAAATGAGAGCCAACATTCGCACTCTCCTAGGTTGCGAAGAAGAAGTAGAAGTTGTTCAACGAGTAGAAGGGCCTTTGGGCCGTTGTAACTTCTGACCAAGAAAAGAAATCGAAAAGCTCGTGACAAATGTGAGCATTGCTTTAAAAGTGTATGCACAGAACACTGATTTAATATTTGTCCTGACTGTAAATAAGAAACACTGTACTAATTACTGTTATTTTTTCTTACCTAGTAAAAAGGTTTACCTATATCTCATATGTAGTTTTGTTTAGTTACTTTTAGAGAGTGAACTTTTTTTTAATATTTTTATATAAAGTATTCATCAGTAAAAAACTTCTTACTAACCATACGAAGAAAAATTTAACATGCTATAAATTTAATATAGTATAAAAAGCCTTTTATTCTGTTGCAGTCGTATAGGACGCCACGTTGTGGTTAACGTAACACAAACCTCACGTTGTGTTTCTAGGATTAAACACAAATGCTATTCATTTGCTATAATATATAAATATTATATACAGTGGTCTTAAGTAACCTATAGATACTTGTGTGCCCAAGGGAGAAAATAAAACTCAGTATTGTACAGTTACACTTTTATTTAATTTTTACAAGCTTTTATTATCGCTGTGCGATTGTTGTGGGCCTGCGAAATCGTTGGTCGATATGCATATGTCGGCTGCATCTCTTGTTGCTGTTGTGACAGTGGAATTTTATGTAGTTGCGAAGCTAACATGCGTTGTTGTGAAGGTTGCATGTGTTGTGAATGTGAGGGTTGCATTGGTAATGGTTGCACAGGTTGGGTAAGTTGTGGTCCGAAATGTTGCATGTGTGGTGGTTGATTTTATAAATTATTGTTCCAGAAAAAATGTTGGAACCCAGTTGGCGGAATATTATTTAGCTGATGAAAAGTGTCTTTTGGTTGTAAACACTTCAATTCTGCTTCCTAGATAATATTAAATATTTTTATTTAACTTCTATTTGAAGCGCCGGTGGAAATGACAGCTGTTTCGGACATTGCAATGAAAAACTACCTTAAACTATTATTGCCTCCTGGGTTGGCAGTGCTAGTATCAGCAGCAGCTGTACTTTGCAAATATCTTTCCAGAACACTAGCAACAGCATTTTGTGCTGTGTTTAGAGGCTGCTTTCTTTTTATTCTTTGAAGTTCCGGTGATGCTGCTCTCAGTCTAGTGTTGCTGGATGATGCTGGTGTCGAGGTATCCGAATCACTCATATTTTCGGTGCCTACAATGTTACGAGCACTACTTTCTTCATCCTCCTCAAAAGCTTCAGGGCTGTTGGTAATAGAGCCCGATTCGGTAACATTGCTTTTTTGGTCTCGATCCGGCAAATACTTTTTTAAGGACATCTCGTTTTCAAATTTGTATGGCCTCATTTTAGTAGCGGCATGCCCACTTTTGCGTTTTCTAAATTTCAACGCCTTCCTTTGATTGTCGCGCTACATTTGCAATCAGAAACTGAAAATAAAAAAAAGCGCATTACATTCAGAGTACTCGACATCTGTTGTTTATAGCTCATCAAACTATTTGTTTCGGGATCTTGGCAACTGAAGATTCTTTTAAAACCATATCATTCAGCTATAGACTGGCTCACACTACTGTGAAAAAAATTGTACATTCAACATATATTTCAATTTGGAAAAGATTATAACCAACGGAAATGCCTACTCCTACAGCAGAGATGTGGAAAACCATCGAAAAAGATTTGCGAAAAATGGAATTTTCCAAACTGTATAGGTGGTATAGATGGAAAGCATGTAATCATCAAAGCTCCTCCCAACAGTGGATCTCTGTATTATAATAAAAAAGACCTTCAATATAGTCCTAATGGCATTAGTAGACGCAAATTATAGAATAATTATTGCCGACGTTGGCGCTTATGGAAAAACAGTGATGGTGGAATATTTACAAACTCTGTTATGGGAAAAGCCTTATTAAATGGAAAACTATCAATACCTTCTAATAAAGTTCTTCCTAGTACTAACACTGCTTTACCATACATTATTGTGGGACATGAAGCTATTTCACCGGAAAATGTGCAGGATCTTACGTACACCCAATTTAAGGTAAAAATTAAAAAGGTGCTCCTCAGTAAGAGCTATTATTCTATATGTGTGACACCAATGTATGCTGAAAATCTAGGTAGTTTATATGTTTGATTGTTTGTATTAGAATGTAGGAGTATACATGTAGTTTTAGCACACTGTTTTGACTTGTACGATGGTGTATGAACACTGCTCAAGTGCCAATAAATAATATGAATATGAATATCAACCAAATTTGCCCAGGAAAATTTAGAAAAATACATAGTAGCAAATTTTGATTAACTGGAAATATTTAATGTTTTACTAAAACTTGAACAAAAAAATCAATGCCTCTTTTGTTTAGTTCTATTGCATTAACTCAATCGTTGTTGACTGAAATGTTGCTATTTTCAACAAGTTAGTATTCTGCCTAATTTAATATTTTATTGTACCTACAAATCCGCCCTTTAGTAATGAAGATTAATAGTTTAACAAGAAAATATAAATTTTAACCCTCATATTTGAATGCCCCTGCTGGTATCTAAAATTAATAATGAAAACATTGTAAACAATCGGGATAGTAATAACGATTTTAGAAAGTTAGATAACAACATACAAACAGTTACCGTAAAATGGGGTGACTTGAAATCGTGTGGTGACTTGAAAATGTTGACAAGCATCATTTTTAAAATCACTAGATATATATACAGTACCGCAAACCATTAAGCCAATGAGTGCGACAGAAATAGCGCTACTTTTGCCTAGAGTCCCTGTATAATATTATTATACAGGGACTCTACTTTTTCCCGAAAATGGCGGCCTAATGTCAAATCTTCCGTCAAACGTGCGATGCTTGACAAACCATTTGACATAAAGCATTGGAAGCTGGCTGTCATCAACTTGTTATTGTTCGTATTTTTTAGTAACTAATTCAGTGGTTCATAAAGTGTAATTATGCCTGGTCGTTGTGTTTTAAATTGCAAAAACAGTACCACTAAAGGTTTCCGTTTATTCTGATTGCCCAGTGGTGAAAGAAATGCAATCAGAAAAGAAGTGTGGTTATGTGCCATTAATCAAGACTATGTGCCGATAAATGCGAAGGTTTGCAGATATAACATATTATAGCACTCGCTTATTTAAGGTACATTTTTCTGATTGTCAGTTTGAACAATCAAGAACAGATGGTAAGAAAAAACTATCTGCAACTGCATATCCTGACCTGGTCGCCAACAATAACAGAAGAAAATGTTATGCTCCGGAAGAGGAAATACAAGCAATGAACCACAGTGTATGCGTGGAGCAAACCATTACATGCCCAATGCAAGTTGTGTTGAAGGAGAAATATCACATGAAGACAATCTCGACAAGAGTTTGTATAAAATAGAACAAGAAGTAGACAATATCCAAACTATCAAAGAACTCAGACAACGATTGAATGCAACCTTTGCAAAGTGCAGGCAATATGAAAGAAAGTTGCAAGAAAAGAGCTTAACCAACTCGGAGAAGATTTTTAATGAATATCAGCTGGTATATCTGGAGAAACATAATGATAGGTAGTGGATCATCGTCGTCAGAGGATACCAGCGCTTCGCTTATATCTGGCCTGTGGTTCTAAAGGCGGATTCTCGCTCGTACGCAGAATGTCGTTGACACAGAAAGTCGACGGCGCAGGTTGCAGCAATTTGCAGCCGTTTCCGTTACGAATGCGTTGTCGTCAAAGTTTGCACAATCTCAACTTTGGGCGCAAGAAGTCGTAGTCATGTGCAGAAAGTTGTAGAAAATGGCGGTAAACGAGTTCCAGTTAATTAACCTGGTCAACTTAAAACCGGAGGTGTGGGATTCTAATTCCGTGTTATTCGGAATAAAATAATAAAAGCAGCGGCATGGCGAGAGATATCTGCTAGTTTAGGGAGTACATGTATGTAATACATTTTGTAAACCATTTTGCTTATAAACTCTTATAAACTATTTTGCCCTATCAATTTGTATGTAATCATTT
Source organism: Agriotes lineatus (assembly GCA_940337035.1). NCBI lineage: Eukaryota > Metazoa > Arthropoda > Insecta > Coleoptera > Elateridae > Agriotes > Agriotes lineatus. The sequence goes on along the minus strand of CALNHX010003120.1, from coordinate 147,142 downwards.
TTATTATTAGTGGACGAATGCCAGTCCACGTGGAAGAAGCTGCGAGACAGGAACGCCAGGACGAAACGCATGCTGCCTTCAGGCAGTGAGGGAGGCCAAAAGCCCTGGGACAAGGAGGAGTACATGCGTTTCTTGGATAAGGTGCTTGTTTCGAGAAAGTATGTTATCTCAGTAGTATAATTTTCATAGTATTAACTTATTCCTAATCTATTTACAGAACCACTAGCAGTGCCGCTGCAGATCCATCGACTTCACAAATCGAGATTATCGAAGGCATTACAATTAACGATGCAGCTACAGCCGAATCTGTTGCATTGGATAATTCTATCGGCACTTTGGAATTTGATGGCGCGCCAAACCAGGAGTTTGACACTGATGTAATGGTGGACATTCCAGAAGATGTTACAGCGGACAGCCAGATGATTGATTACGATGCCAGTACGTCATCGTCTGCCGCTTCCATTGTAGCATCTGTTGCTGCAGCAGCACCACCAGCTCCACCAGTTCCTGCTCCAGCTCCGCCATCAAATACAAGTGTAGCTGTAAGACGACAGAAGGACACCAAACGAAAATTATCCAATGCCAACGGAAACCAGGATGTAGCTGCATCATTAATTCATGCAATCAATAAACTTAGCGATACTCCGGACCAAACAACTGTCTCGGCAGAGCCAAACCTCAACGAGGAGTTCTTAAGATACCATACTGCACAAATTCGAACGTTAATGAAAAACAAAAGTAACACAATTCAGAGACAAATCAGAAATCGTCTGAATTCTTTTATAGACGAATTGTACGAGGAATTAAATGAGTAACTTGTAAATATAATGAAAATAAAATATGTAGATTCTATACTCTTTTATTGCCTACTGATTTTCATAACAATATTGTACTAATATTCAGAATATATGTATGTATTATAATAGTTGTTTATGTATCTAGAATGAAAAGTTAAAGCAAATTGTACTTGCAAGTACCTTAAAGCTACTTTTCATGCGAGATACATAAACATTTTTACTTCATACTGGTTGAAGATGTCATGAAAAGAAATTTTTAGTTTTTCGTTTACAGAAATGCTTCATAATTAATGATAATACATCGCAACAAAAATGTATTCAGTACAAGCTCAAAACATTGCTAGGACCTTAAACGTCTTTTTAACTTATAAATACTATAAAAAATTAACTTCAGAAACTATGAAATAAATTTATTTGCTGGAAATTGCATACTCCTGCCAAGGAATTTGCCCTGCTTCAGACACAAAATAATTACATAGAACATTTCTCTGTTCCATTACTTCTCAAAAATAATTCCTGGAGCCTTGATTAGGTATATTCACTAGAACATTCGGCTGTTGACGCCATTCACCCGGTACAATCTAAAAGTATATCAATTAATGGTAACACTACAGAATAACTGCATTTCTGAAATTCTTACTTGGCCCATTTCATTTTCGGAATCAGCCATGTTATTTAGGAATGTATCGGGCTGCCTCGTGACTCTCAAGAAATTATGAAGGACGGTAGCAGCTTTCACTATACTGCCCACTGTCTTTGGATGACCTATGATGGGTCTTCTTAATATTCGCCATCTGAACGCTAGAATACCAAACGTATTCTTAATCATAAGACGTGTTCTAGTCAGTCTATAATTAAATATAGCTTGTTTCTTTGTTGTATTTTTGTGGGGATATGGCCGCATTATGTTTTTTCTTAAGGGGAAGGCCTCATCTGCTACAAAAAAACTGGGAAATTCAGTTTCAGTTCCTGGCAACACATCATTTGGAGGAATGTTTATGGTCTCGTTCAAAATAGCAGAACCAAAATTTGAATTTCGGAAAACACCACTGTCTCCACAAATACCTGCAAAAATTTTACAGTAATGTCAACTCTATATCAACATGCAAATAAGCAGTCGTAGATACCTTGAGCACCAATATCCACAAAAAGGAATTTGTAATCTGCATCACAGATAGCCATCAAGTGTATGCTGTAAAAATGCTTATAATTGTAAAATTTAGTTCCCGATTTGTAGGGACTCTGTATTGCTACATGTTTCCCGTCTATCGCTCCAACACAGTTGGGCAAATTCCATCTAAAACACCAAATTTAAAAAAGATAAATAAAGTGTATTGAACTAACCTCTCATTAAATTGCTTTTTAATATCAACCCATTCCCCTTCAGTTGGTGCGGACATATAACGTGGCAATAGAACTTCCCAAATGGCATTGCAAGTCTCTCGAATAATCCTCGAAACGCTTCCTCGTCCTCTCATATATGAGCGAGCTATTTCGCACATAGCACTTCCTTGGGCTAAGTAACTGTTAAATATACCATGTAAATTTTAAATGTTATTATAATGAATTTATACTTTTTATTCTAATGTAATTGCCAGACGCTCTTTAGTTGTGACGCTGTTAATGCAACTTCTTTTGTTTAATTTTGGTGCAAGTAACGCCACTAATGCATTAAACTCATCCACATGAAGACGTGTGTATTTATAAAATTCCTCGGGATCTTCTGTCATCATAACTTTCAAAGTATTCAGAAATCTGCCACATTTCTTTCTATATTGATTTAACGGTCGAATTGACCACCTCCGTTTCATCGGAACATTTGGAAGCAGTAGTCCTTCTTGATGGGCTATGGCAGCTAACATCAGCATTTTTTCTTTTTTGTAAGCATCTATAGTAAAGCATTAATAAATACTATCAATATAAATAATACATTATACGCTAAGGGAAAAATGTCATTCTCTCCCACAGCGTTCCTATACCTATACTATTTTTTCGACGACTTCAGTTAATAAATAAGTTACTGATATTTATTATAATATTAATTTTGAATATTATATTTTAAGGTACTCTTTATGGAATAATGCTTTTTTGCTAAGACAGTTTTCATAACCTAGAAACTGATTTCTACTTTAGTCGCGGAAAACGTAATACGTGTAATAGACAAAATACTACTTATTAATTCATAGTGCTTACCTCTACTACCAGAATTTTCAGTATTCCAACAGCAACTTTACTAATATTATACGTATTATTGCACACCAACGGAAATCTGCACTCGCATACAAGAATATTTGAAGACAGCCAGTTGCAACGACTTCTACGCGCACGTTATTTTGCGTAATTCTGCGTCGGTAACATTTTGCGTACGAGCGAGAATCCGCCTTAAGGGCTATGCAGAAATAAGACCACAATGAAGATGTAAAAGGTAGTCGTAGCGCTGTAATGCGTGCTTCACTGGAAAAAAAATTTTTTTTTCGAAATAACCTGTTTTTTATTATTAATTGCCTTACTATCTGCGAGTTTATTTACACAGATGCTGATACACTTGTGCTAATTTAAGAATGCAGTACACACTTTTATCAAATTTTGATTACTTTTTATCTAACAGCTGAAATTCAAATTTGGCGCCAAGTTTTTGCCCGAAAATAGCGGCGGTTTGCGGTACTTTATATATCTAGTGCGTCGCCTGCGTACAAGTTTTTGCTAATCAACGCAGGCGACGATTTAGTGACTGTAATCATTTTTAGAGACCCTGTATATTAAGATTAGAGACGGGAAATACAGATGATCAATGGGGATTGGTTGGAACCATTTTCCATGGCATAAATGATTGATGCCGTTTGACATTTCTAATTTTTGCTGCAATGACAAGTGACATTTTCTTTGTGTGATAGATAAATCAGGTTTTTATACTTCATTGTTCATAAATTTAACTTGAATGGCTGGCTGTTTAGCAGTTGGATGTAGGAAATTGTGTTTAGGTTTCGATAAAATGACCCTTATATGTGAATAGTGATAGAAGGGCCTGTTATGAAGAACTTGAAGTGTGAAAATCGTACAGATTTTGCAAGGAAAATTTTACGCCAGACTAGTTCTTAACTATACATAAGCAAAATCGCAATTAGGAAACGAAAATATAACGCAGTGCAATCATCATTCCATTTGTACAGTTGTGAGAGTGAAACATATTCAGAAAACCAATATAAAAGAGTTCAGCAAAATTTAAAGAACTTATGTGTTGCACAGTATTTTAGAAATTCTTAAAAAATAAGGTATAGTGGAGATGAACCTGAAATTTAAAATACAACAGAAAAGTTATTAATCTGAGTGAAATGACATTAAATTAAAAGGGACATAACCACTATTGGAGCTAAATGGAACATATTGTGTTTAACTTCTGAACTATTATTCTTGGAGAGTAAAAAGCTATTCACTTAGTACAGTTCTTTTCAAGTCAAAGTGGAATTTTCTGAGAAGCTTACCTATGTGTACGGGCGAGGTTGCACTTCATCCAGTATAGCGCCACTTTTAGTATTCATTTTAAAATTTGAGTCTTTGGCTTAGAAAGAAACTGTAGTGAAATGAAAATTGGTAATTAATAACTAGAAACAATGCATAACATATATTCTACTTTATGAAAATCAGAAGCAATTTTTATTGATAATGAACAATTATTTTCACTATTTGACATTTAGAAATGTGTCATTTTAGGTTAATGTCAGTTTGGCAATGGCTACATCTTGAAACATTCTTTCAAAAACATAGCAAATAATCAATTTATCCTTGGAAATTGGTTCCACTTGTCCCATCTCTTATCTTACTTTGTATACAGGGTTTCTAATCATTTTTAGAGATCCTGTATACAGGATCTCGAATCATTTTCACACGCTGCTGACATCTTACGGTAACTTGCCGGACAGCATACTAGTTTTGGTTCGAAACCTTACTTATTAAACAGGGTTTTTCACCGGTAACGGTGATTGTATAGATCCATGTGTTTTTATTTAACAATAATTGTGAAAAAAGGTGAAATATTTCGGCATTGTATTGTTTTGAATACTTCTTAGTGCCCACTCAAGACTAAGAAAGTGAGTATGCTCTAGTATTTTTTTCTATATTACCTTTTTATCTAAGGATAGTAACTTAACCTCAAACCATATTTTTGAAATGTAGCTAAGCAGTGGCGTAACATTTTATTTTTTTTGTATTTTTAGGGGTGACTTGAAAAAATGCCCAGAACATACAAAAGGCGTGTAGGCTCGCGTAACTATAGGAATTATTCGGAGGAGTCCTTACGACAAGCTGTCGACCAATATAATAATAATAGGGGGTGTCTTATCGACATTAGCGATCGGTATGGTATTCCAGTGGCGACGTTGTATCGTAAAGCAAAAAATTTGCACCAAAAAATTACGGTGGTCAGTGTGCATTATCCAGGGAGGATGCAAGAGCTTGTCAAGAGTATTGTCATTGCTGCTGATTGGGGATTCCCATTAGAAAGTGACGACATAAGAGAATTGGTCAAAAATTATCTAAATAGAAGGGGCGTACGTGTGTCACTATTTAATGAAAATAAACCAGGGAAGGACTGGTATTTATCCTTTATGCAGAGGCACAAAGATGCCCTATTACAAAGGCTCTCGCAACCAATAAAGGAAAGTCGGGCCAAGATTGATCGCCGAACAATAAATCACTATTTCGACATCCTAACCAGGGAATTGGAAAATGTAGACCCGGCAGCCATAGTAAACTACGATGAAACAAATTTTACCGATGACCCGGGTTTCGGGTTGCGTAGATTTGCCTCGCCGTGCTGCGTCGTCATTCATTTCGTTCGGTCACGTGTCACGTTGGCACTCTGGGCAGATGCTTGTGTCGCCACTGTTTACTTTAGTTTGCAAATACATAAGTAGTCATTTGTATGCGTGATACCTTAAATTAGTCCTGCACGTACAATGACTAATTAAACAATGATGATTTACTAATGCGTGAAATTGGAAAACAGTCACAATGCCAAAGAGCAAGTGTCATTTCACTGAAGAGTACACTAAAAGGTGGCCCTATATAAAAAAAGGAAGCTCCGACACGAGGTAAAATGTAAAATTTGCTATTCCTTCATATCAATCGCTCACGGGGGTAAGTCGGAAGTTCAACAGCGCATATCAACGAGCATCCACAAATCAAAGGTGAACACAGCCTTTACATCAAAATATATATCAAATTCCATGATAAAGAAGTGAAACATCATCAGTCCTTTAGTTCTCTGGATTGCTCAGCGAAACTCAACGGCATTATGCACCCTGATTCTCAAACTGCAAACAAGCAATCGATAGCAAGAACGAAAGCGACCGCAATAGTAAAAAACATTTTGTCCTTCGGAATCGCCACTGCGGTGCAGAGAAAATATTCCCGTTACTTGTACAATATTTGAGTGAAAAAGAAGGCATACAAACCAGTGTTGAGTCCAAGCGGGTGACCGGGGGGAAATTGCCCCCCGGGCAGTACAGATTCCCTCCCGGAAACACATGATATTCAGGTTTTCTTAATATGTAAAAGTATGGGTGGATTGTGCGGAAATAAGTAATGCCATTTAAATCTGCTGTGTTTCTGTAAATCAAGTAATCACTATGTGTATCTTTGTATTTTACGCCAATGTGAAGGAAATCTTTTCACTAATGATGGCGTAATGGACTTCACGTCGATACAGTTGAAACAATTCGTCAGTGCTACGTGGACTTTAAAATGGCGTGAGTTGACTTTCATAGAGAAAAAATTAAAGACATATTAAAAGCTTCTAATAGGTCTCAAAAGTACGACTGGTATAAAAAATAGAACACCTACCTAATTTAAAATACTTAGATATAGTAGGTAGTGAGTGATGTTAGTGCTGGCTGGCTGGTGTCTGTGTAACAATGTCCTTTTGATTTCAATATGTGTTTTTGTGTAACTTGTTCGAGAAATAGGTATGATTGGTTGTATTGTTTTTTCATAAAATATAATTTGAAAGTTGTTCTTTCACATTTGTTTTTATTTTATCGACTAAAACTGTAACTTACTGGAAAAAATCATCAGAATAATTAAACTGGTCAACATTTAGTTGTCTCCTATTGTCTCCGTGCATTTATGCCAACCATGAGTATGGTGCAAATGAAAAGAATAAATTCATTATTTCGTGAATTGGTGACTACAGGAAAAATCTGAAACCCGTCGATATTTATTATTAAACGGGTGTTCCGTCAGATTTTCGTTTTATTCGTGACATCATATGTGTGAGCGTGATGAAGTCATGGATGATTGTTTTTAAATAGAAATGTGGGTCATGCCATACCTCCTTTGAAAGGTCTTTTAATTATCTATCCAACCATATCAACAAGTTTATGTAGTCTAGTTTTGTATACTGTCAAAAAATTATATATAAAATTACAACTCAAACAACGCATACGTATCGAGATGGCACAAATAACTTCGGAAGTTATAGAAAAAGCTCGAGAAGATTGCACTGCTCGTATTTCTCACTGTATCATAGCTCAGGCTCGTCAATCAAGACAAACGTTTCAACTTTAATTAATGTTGCATGACGCAGTGCAAAAATTATTGTACAATGTTTCTATGCACGGTTTTCCGCGCAATAATATAATTTTTTGCACTACTAGTCTAAGAACGCTCCGTTATTGGTTTATCTTTAGGTCGTGAAGTTGATTTTCTCCACCAAGGGAGAGAAAGTAAAATAAACAATTTTCACCGTGATAACTAATAAATTGCTAAGTTACCAAATATGACTATTTTAATTTTGACGTTTTAAAGAGCTGTATTGTCAGGTTGACAGTTAAAATATTTTCGAAATTTGTTGGGAATTTAGGTATTAAGCCGTTTGGTAGTGCAAAAAATAGTATATACACCACGGTAGCGTATCGTCTTATAACCTTCGTGCTTTAGATACTTCGCGCTGCGCGCTCAGTATCTAATATGCGCTCAGGTTATAATACTGCGCTTCGCTACCTTGATGTATAATATACTATTATCTACTCCAGTGGGATAAGTAACGCATTACGTCACTCATTTGACACTATTTCAGTTATGTAATGAAGCTCATTACACCACTCAGTTATGTAATGGTTTCATTACGCAACTGAGTTGTGTAATGACTTCATTGCGTAACTGAAATAGTGTCAAATGAATGACATAATGACATTTGCCTACTAAAATATTTTTGAAAATGACAGATCTGACATTTCTCTTAATGCACTTTTCTCAATTTTAGGCAGTCGTAGATAAAATTTTGTACAATACATGTGTGATAATGCTTCATTAATATACTTATGTGCTTACATAACTCGTGCTACGCACTCGTTTGTAACTTACACACACGTATATTAATGATGCTGTTATCCCACTTGTATAGTAAATAACTATTATGCACAACATGGCAAATACGGCTGAAAATAGGGAACCCCGTGTCGACCCATAAGAAAGTTTGCAGTAAGCATTTTGTAAAGTAAGACTATATTACCCCGGTAAGTACGACTTGTTAGTTTGTATGAGACTGTTTTCACCGTATTGAAATAATGATAAATATGCTACCTTAAAAATAAATGTTAATTAAGCAAGTGCCACGTGAAATTACACATCTTGTAGATTATGTCAACAAGCGCAGATGCCTGCAGAAAACCGCAATCTCTTCCCAAAATTTGCCTCGTTGAAGTGTCGACGAACCGCCATCATATAAAACGGTTCACAGCAAACAGGCGCGTTTGAATAGGCTCCAAAAGAGGAAAACGGAGCAACACACAAATCGCGGTAGTACTGTTGTGGAGGAACCACAACACACAGGCCAGTCGACCACTGAACAACCGGAGTAGGGATGGACGACTAAAATCGATACTTTCGTAAATCGATTCTTTTTTGTTGAATTTACGATTTTTTAAATCGATTTCAAATTAAACGATTTTTTGGTGAATTGATTCTTTTTTGTCCGAAATCGATTTTTTTGCTAAATGCAAATTCCAATGCAAAAATAGAAAAAAAACTGAACAAGACATTCACGCCGAACTTACCCGAATTTGTACGATCAAGTTTTGTCTCTCCGAGGTTTGGAACACGATACACCATTTGCGACAAGAGTCTCGCCACAGTGTAGAATATGGCCGTCGTGTAACCGACACGACCCGAAGGTATGTTTACGGCAACAGCAACAGGTGACCGCTTTTATTACATAACCCATACATGCATGTGCCAAATTAACTAATAAAGACATTTTGTTGCCTAATAATATCCCGTGTACTAGTAATGCAAATGAAATCGGTGAAATATTAGAAGTTGGTAATTCCGAACCTGCCACAAGCATTGATGCAATTAAAAGAAAAGCTGACTTAATTATAGGGTTAACTGATAGAGCGGACATAGATGATGAACAAGCACGCTCGATTTTGAAAGACTTAGATAAAATTATAAACACCCTTAACAATCAAACAATACATTTCAAAAATACCGAAGAAGATAATCCCAACCAAAATGTTGAAAAACAATTGCGTCTATTGTCCACATAGAAACGAAAAATGAAAAATGTTCAATTCCGAAAGCCAACCTTAAAAGAAGTTGATAGCATTAGTCAAGCATTGTTAGAAAAATCTGAACGGACATTAAATATCCACCGCAGATTTGACCATACTTATGTAGCGTAGTTTATAGAGTTTTGTTGCAATTTATTATAAGTGTGTTTGGTTAAACTGTTGAATCAAATGATATTCTGAATAGCTCTGAATAATCTGGAAATGTGTAATGTGAAACGTCTGTTTTATTATGATTAAAAATTACTGCCACGACTTTTGTTTTATTATTCTTTATGTTATTGTGAAATACTATTTTATTACATTTGCTAAAACATGCGTATGTTTCATTAGTCTTTAATAAGAATTAGTGCATAGCTATAATACTACACATGTTATTATCCATGCTCTGCTTGTTCTGAAGTGTCCAAAAATGATACAAATGCAAACTTTGTTATGAGCTGTTCAGTAAAATTAAATAAAGATTTTCTTACTCTATCTTTATGTTTTAATTGAAAACGGAGTTAGTTTGTCAGATTTAAAATTGGCGCCAAGTTGTTTGGTCTCATTTAAATTTGGCACCATTATTAAATTGCTTTGCGCATGCGCGAGAGTATCGGACGGCCATGTTCAGTACTGTGGCGAGACTCTCGTCATTTGCGCGACCGATCACGTGACCTACCAGTCCTACCACCCGACTGCAAGGAAACAGAAATTGTATATAAATACTAAATACATGTGCGAGTAACAACACGTGGTAGTCAAGTGTTTTTTAATTCCATTATCTTATGCATTATCTTGTTTTGTTGGGAAATATGCGCGTAGGTAAGTTTTGTTACGCTATGTAGAACATATTTTGCTTATTGTGCTGTTTATTTTTATATAATACAAATGATGATGATAAGAAAGAAAAGTCCACTGTGGACATATTACATTTTAATTGAAAATGGCAGTGGCGATGCTAAATGTAAATTGTGCCAACGTATTATTAAATATAGTGGACCTACCACTACTCTCAAGCAACATATAACAAGACATCACAAGATGTTAACATAAATGTAGAAAACAGAAAGGTAAATAAAAACAATGCATTTATTTTCATTAATTAAAAGACTACTCTTTTTAGGTTCCAAATAAAAGTAACGTTGTGGAACATTTTGAAACTTCTGAAATTTTATCTCAGTTGGATACAGCATCTGATTCTTCATCGTTGCATTCAAATATTAGATAATTAAATCAAAGTCCTTATTGCTCACGTTTAGCAACTCCTTCAATTTCAACTTGCTTAGTTACTTCTTCTAGTTCAACAAAGTCCCAAAAAAGATTTACAGGACAAAAAGAGCAAGGAATATCTGAAAGTTTTTCAGAAATTTCGTCATTTAGTGGTAAAAATTGATTTATAAAACGAAATTATTGAACTTAATATTGTTATTTTGTAGATGGTGGGTTAAAGGGAGGAAAAATCACAAATGGAATAATCTACATGATTGCCAGGGACAATTTACCTTTACGAACAGCTGAGAAAGAGGGATTCAAATATCTTAGGAAAATAACTGCCCCGTTATATAAGATTCCTAGTAGGAGAACCATAACAAAGTTAACTTATGAAAAGTATGAGATACTGTCTGGGTTTGGTAAAGAGAATCTAAAGAATGTTGACTCATTGACAATTACGACTGATTGCTGAACTCAAACAATGACAACAACCAATTTCATGGGCATTGCTGTTCACTTTTTATCAGAACTAACATTAAAAAGTATTAATTAATATTGGCGTAATACAATTAAGTACACACAGCTAGTTATTTAGCGGAATGCCTATCAGATAAACTAGCCCTTTGGGGAATTACAGACTCAAAAATAGTAGCCATAGTAACAGACAATGGGGCAAATATTGTAAAACCTATTTCAGATCGGTATGGGAAAAGCAAATGACAAATAAATTCAGTTGTCAATCTTCGTTGATTAGAAGTAAAATGTGGCATCTTAGTGAAGTGCAAGTTGCTCGTGCTGTTGCCCTTATTCAGCACGGCCACTCTATTCGACATGTTAGCAGGGACCTTGGAGTTTCCCCTTCTGTTATTCAGCGTTTATGGAATCGGTTTCGGGAGACTGGCCAATATGTCAGAAGAGCTGGACAAGGTCGAAATCAAAAAACTCAAAATCAAGACCGATTTCTTGTCCTTTCCTCTCTACGTAAGCGTATTGCCACAGCACGAGACTTCCTAAACGACCTAAGACGAGCACATGGAATAGAAATGTCTGATCAAACTGTTAGAAACAGATTAAAATAAGCGAATTTGAAACCAAGAAGACCTGTCCGCGCACCACGCCTTACACAGCATCACAACGCAGCGCGAATGACGTTTGCTCTGGATCACAGAGATTAGCAACTTCGTCACTAGACGCCTGTACTGTTTACATACGAGCCCAGATTTCGTTTAGTTCGTTGCAACGGTCGAGTACGTGTACATAGACGTCCTGGTGAACGCTACTCAGTCGCTACTATACAGGAAGTGGATAGATTTGGTCGTGGATCTGTGATGGTTTGGACTGGAATCGGTATAAACAGAACTGATCTTGTTGTGGTTCCTAATAGACAAAATGCAATGAATTACATGGAAAATGTCTTGGAGGACCATGTGGTGCCTGCTGCATATGGCGTCGGTCCCAATTTCATCCTAATGCAGGACAATGCAAAGCCCCATACCGCCACTCTTTACAAGAACGTGGAATTCAGGTCATGGAATGGCCGGCGTTAAGTTCTGACCTGAATCCTATTGAACACGTGTGGGATCAGCTTGACCGACGTGTTCGCAAGCGCCCTAATCCACCACTAACCATACAGGAACTGACACAAGCCTTGATTGAGGAATGGGAAAGCATACCCCAAGAATCTCTTCGCAGACTAGTGCGAAGCATGCCACGCAGGTGTGAGGAAGTGATTCGTGCTCGTGGAGGGCATACACGGTATTAAACCTCACCAATCCACAGAAAACCCGACTCTCATCGATACTATGACAGTCGTTTTCATTTTGTTTTGCGTTATTAATTTACATTTTTAAGTGTAACTTAGAAGTAACACAGAATTGTAACATTGTTTTTGTAATTTTCTTTAGTTAAATATATGCCGTTGAAGTATACCAAATTTGATCTTCCTTGGGCTCTTATTTAAAAAGTTACAGGTTTTGAAGAAAGTGTTCCCCTAATTTTTTGAGCAGTGTATTAAGCGAGCCTCAGTTTAAAAAGATTATTGACAAGGTTAAAAAAATTGTCACCTACGCAAAACAAAATATCAATGTGTCAGATGAACTCAGAAAGCAACAGACTGCATCCAATCAAGAAGAATTAAAATTGATAGTGCCCAACCCCGCTGGAATACCACGTATGGCATTTTGGCTCAATTTATATAGTTGTCAGAATGCATAGCTCCTATTTCTATAAAACACCCAAAAGCGCCTCCATTTCCCACACTAGGTGAGATTGAAATTATAGAAGATTTATTACAGATCTTAAAACCTTTAAAAAAAGCAGCAACCGATATTTGCGGAGAAAATTACGTCACGACAAGTAGAATAATACCTCTAGTACATTATCTAGAACATAATTTTAGTCAAAAAATAATTCGAAAGACTGATGAAGGCCGGATATTTAAAAATGCAATACTTGAGCAGATTAATAAAAGATTGGGCCAAATTGAAAGTGTAAAACTGCTATCAACGACCACACTAATGCATCCACGATTCAGGAAAAATTATTTTACTAATCCACTAGCTTGTTCTTCAGCAATGGCAGATCTCAACAAAGCTCTTAAAGATCCGAATGGTTCCGTGGAAGGCGTTAAACACAATGTTGAAGTTGAAGAAAATAAAACAAGTAAAACGGATCTTTGGGCGTTTCACAAAGAAGTGGTGTCAACGTCAGCTGAAATGGTAATGGAATTTGGAGTAGGAGAACTTCATCCAGAGTTCAAAATGTATTTGAATATGACCGTAATAGCTCTGACAGATAACCCAATAATATTTTGGGAAAGTTTCAAGCACAAATGTGAGCAGTTTTACGTGCTAGCGCGTCGTTCCACGTCCATTGTGGGGACATCCGTTTCTTGCGAAAGACTTTTTTCTAAGACGGGAAATATAATAACAGAAAACCTCAACCACTTAAAGGGCAAAAACTTATCAAAACTCTTGTTCTTGAATTCGTTAGAATTTTCAGATTGGAAACTCAGTTGATTTTATTTTATATATATGTTCCAGTGGTATTAGGCCCTGCGGCTCTGCTCTGATTGCAGTACAATTTGAAAATGAAATCACTAAGCACAGAGTTGGGGTGTTTTATCTAGCCGCAATGCTAAGTTAAATGTCATTCAGTAAATGCATTGAAAACGAGATGCTTGGATTAAAAGAAATGAAATGATTAAGGAACGCAAAGGAGGCAACTTGCTTTTCACAGGGTTGAAGTCATTTATTATTAATTAATTATTAGGTTTGGGCAGAATGAATAGCCAAACCAAATTAAATAATCACAAAGGGGTTTGCAATGTGCAGGTTATGCAGCGTAGAGTTCAATTCAGCTAATTAGTACAATTTGTGAACAATTCTAAAAGGTATAAGCTAGAAAAATGATAATATTGCAACGAGCAATTAAGGCTGGCATAAAATAGCAATTGTGAGAAGCTAACAAGACATTAGAAAACTTGAGGAAAAGTAGACACCTAAACTGGAGAGGAATCGAGTGAAAGGAAGACAGTTGGAAACCAGGGAACAATTATGAAGGCAGTGAACGAGAAATTAATCAATGTAAATACGCGAGTGAATATGCAACGGGCTTAATAAAACGTGTAATGGCGCAAAGACACACATGTGGACAATAATTTTAGAGATAACAATTGTTTAGATTTAAGTAATTATAAGAATGTTTAATTTAATATGTAAGTCAATTGAACTTGTTTAATGTCCGTTATTATAGTTAGATTAGATATTGTTTGATAAAGGACGCGGAGAGATAATAGTTGAATAAATTAATTTATGACAAGCAGTTTTTGTGCTCATATTTAAATAAAGTTTTTACCTACTTCAATATAATATTTAGAAATAAAAAATATCCCATCGTGTTGAGTAAGTCTCAGAGCACCTGTGAGAGTGTGGGTAACGTTTTCCCTAACACAAAGTTATTTTCGACAAGAAGCATCCCGAGGCTAGGTAGGCGTTCACCTCAATTTTACGAAGCCGGATTGCAGCTGAGAGGAGCTTCCAGGACCAAGGCTGTCTACTGGGACACATCAAGGAAGGCTGTAGAACAACAATCAGCACCTCAAACACCGAGGGAAAAGTCTCCAGGAAAAGATCCAGTTTGGGGCCCCGTTTCGAGGACGAGCGTCCCACAAGAAAGTTCGAGGTACTCTTTATTAACAGTGTGAGGAGCCGGAAATTTGTGTACAAGCGATACATTACCGTTTTGAATAAGAAGCAGGCGTATCCAAGCCTCCAGCTAAAGCATTTTTCTAATAATTAACCAAGTCCAGTTGTGAGGTTAGGTGAAGAGATTAACAATCGCTATCGGCCAAGCAGCGTCGTTTTGAGGTCATTAAGCAAATTAATCACTGAAACAAAAGAGAATTAGAACCGTCAAAGTACTAGAATTCAAATAAATACCGGTAGTTTGTTCAAAATTTTGAATTTCCAAGTCAAAAACGTTTACTGCAAGTAAACAAACCACTTTGTGTAATTGACAGCAGCACTCATATTTGCGACTGCGTATTTTAAATATATTTTGGGCGCACAGTGGCGTACCCAGTTTAAGGTGAAATTTTTCACAAATTATCAGGAATCCAACCCTTTGATTTTGAGTTAAGTGTCTACCGAGCTAGAGTTTTGAGATTTGAATTGCAGACAGATAAAATACAAAAGAGGGCAAAATACTATTTTATTTGAATAAAGTAAGAATACAACAAACCGATTTTACTCAGTTCAAATCTGTAATTTATAATTATAATTGCTGACACATCATCATTAGCTAAATTTATATTTATTAGAACAAACCATCTCAATGTATTATATTTTTTATTAGTGTTGTAATGTCAGAATGTTTTCCTTTGTTCACAAACACTTTTCTGATTATAAATTTTTTTACATTGTTGTATTCTATTTTTTATTAATGTTGTAATATCAGAATGTTTATTTTTCTTGTTCACAAACACTTTTCTGTTTATTAATTTTTTAATATTTTTGTTTGCTTTTCTCCTGACAATATTTCACTTTGCTATCTACTGCAATTCTGTATGAAATATCGATTTTTTGAAAATCGTTTTTTTTTTGCTACCGATTTTCACCAAATCCATAACAAGTTCGTTGATTTTTATCGGATTCAAATATCGATTTTTTTCTTTTGTACGCCCAACCCTAAACCGGAGGTGGAAGCAGCTAGGGTGAGTTGGGGTAACTGGGCCATGATTTTACATAGTCGTCCCAAGATGACTCTACTGTTTTTACTCTACAACCCCTTAATTTTTATACTATTTTAACAGAATACATTTTATTTTGCTCTCTGGTATCTTGTTCCAATTTTCTGACATGTTAGACCAAAAAATCTTAAACCATAAAAAATAAAAATAAATATTTTCTTTATTGCACGGAGGTCCCAGTTGCCCCATGAATTTGGGGTAACTGGATCACCCCCATCTTTTTCCTGTATAAATTTAAAATAAAACTGGGCGATTTGAAGAAGCATTTTCATTAGGTAATTAAAACAAATTGGAAGTTAGTTTTTTTACTTTTTCTAAGAAAGAATATGTAAAAAGAGAAGGCGAATATCAGAAGTAAAAATTTTTTCAAATTCATTGAAAAATAACAGTTTTTATTAATTTTTACAAAACATTTTTTCTCAATTCTAAAAAATATAATCTAAGTCCAAAAGAGTGATTCAAACAAAACTTTACTTAACTCTAAAAAAGTTTAGTTAAATCAGAAAGATCAGTTGAAGAGCTTATCATATCCTTGTATCGAGCAGAGCTGCTGGCAATTGGTTTTGAGAGTGTTCTTACCACATCAGAGCGTGCAACATATGAATCTTCAGAAGTTTCAAAATATTTCATAGTTTGTGAATGTATTTTCAAAAATCTGACTTCAAAGCCTTTGTTGTCCTTGTTGCGCAGTATGGAGATTGGTAGTAATAAACTGCGTGAAGACAAATCTGTGCAAGTGAACAAACACATTTGTAGATACGTGCTTTAAGTTTGACGATGCCGATATTATAAATAATGAATATAGGGTAAATTGTTGTACAGGCATGAATAATTTAGCCCTTTTTAACGTAATTGTTGATGCGGTATCCAAATTATCCCCGTCGTCATTAATTAAAGGTTATAGTGGCATCTGACCCCAAAATAGTCGCAATTGGGAATAAATCGAAGGAACCCATGACAGCGACCATTATTCAGAGCAAGTAAATTAAATAATAATAATGGAAGTAGGGTCAAGTGGGCCACCTTGAGATAAGTTTACCTTGAGAAAAATGCAATAATTTTGATTTTGATGCCCGTAACTCGTGTTGGGCAGTTTTGTGCTTCATTGTCATTTCTATGCTCCGCAAGTATTTTCGTTAGCGGTAATTAATCTGTTCATATGTTATTATATATGGCCGTAATTCTCAGCTATTCTTTATAATTTTGTCTGTGCGTGACAGTAATTTTAACTTGATTTTGAGGTTAATATGAGAATGCCATGGTGATTTCTGAAACTTCATAAATAGGGCTACCTTGAGACAAAAGTTTTGGGCCACTATGAGACATGTTTCAAGGTAGCTCATTTCTAATTTTGTATTTCGTGTTATAGTAAAATGTATAGACGACGTAAAAGAAAGAGTAACAAGGGAAGAGAAGCTGATTATAGAAGAAAACGAAAAAGAACGAAAAAGTAATTTGAAAGCAAAGAAAGGCGTTAAGAGAAATTTTACGGTAGCAAAAAATCAAGAAAGACGAAGTTTATGATTCCGAAGATGAAGAGTCATTTGTATCTGATTCTTCTTCTGACAATTTTAAAGTTGAGGAAAATGAATTTACTTTTGGAGAAACTGTTGCAAAACTTGAAATCGATTCGTTTGTTTTGATCGAATTCAAGAATAAGACAAAAAGTTATTACGTAGAAAAAATTATAAAAAAAAGGACCCCAGACTGACTACCTACTAAATAAGTTTTTGCATAAAAGTGCTAAAAGTAAGAACTTACTTGTGTTTCCGATAGTACCTGATGTAGTCATTGTCAGTGTAAATGACATCACGCAAATTTTGCCTACACCCTTAAAATTAGAAAAAACTAAGCGCCAGAGCGCTTTCATAAATTTTGAATTTCTTTTAATAATATCAACATTTGTTAATGTTACTATATTAAATTGCTTTTTTAATAAATATATTGTGTTGAATTGCTTATTTTTTATAAATAAAAGGCTTGTCTCATGGTGCCCCACGTGTGGGCCATAATGAGAGAAGCGTTGGAATTTTATCCCTTTAAAGCCGCGTACAGACCGACGCTCCAACGCATACCAAGGCACATGTGGACAGATATTTTGATGCGTTTGATTCGATGTGTACGGCCGTGGCGAATGCACGCCAATGAATTCCAACGGTTTCCAGGTGACCGTTGGCGTTGGCCTGCGTTCCGTCGCTTAGCGCTACTTCAAAGGGATGCTTGTTTTGATGTGGACGTGACTGAAACGTGTTCAGTCGTTGGCAAGCATTCTCTGGCGTCGGACGAATTATTGTTTCTTTTATCGTGATTCAATATGGAATGGAACGATGATTTGTGTCTCCAGTTAATTCAACTATACCGGGATAATCCTATATTATGGGATCCTAGGAATATAAATTATAAACTCTCCAAAAAGAAAATAGACATTTGGCAGAGCATTGCAGGTGAACTTGGGTGCGAAGTTACTGAAGTAAAGAAAAAAATGGAGAGTCTTCTAACATCTTACCGACGAGAATGGCGACGGGAAGGTACCACACACTCTGGAATGGGGGAAGATGCAGTATACCATTCGAAATGGTTTGCTTTCAAGGAAATGCAGTTTCTTAATGACAAGTTTCGACCAAGAAAAACTCAAAACACTATGAATGTAAGTACAACTTTTATTTTAATCTATAATAATATACAATATACAGGATAAATTACTGGAGAATAAAGTATCACTCGACCCCCTTTCCAAACTTATGTTTAAAATTGCGCCTAGCCGCCACCTTGACAGCTGGAATTTTTATTTCCATCTTAACAAGTAGCAGACCTCTTACTGATTCGGAGAAAATAAAAACAAAATTATACCCATTCAAATGTTAGAGAAAGGGGGGCTATTTTTTACGCATAATTATTTTGCCATGGTACAGTTCCACTTGTAATAAAATACTCTGCGAACTCTGCTCGAATTTGTTCTGCAGTTGTTGAAGATTTTCGAGCTACTTTTGGAATTGATGTTAAGCCACTGTTGCCATCAGGTTGTTGTCGCCACGATCCGGCTATTATTTCTCCATTCGCTCCACTATCAAAACTTCCATTTGGAGTATATACATGTTTGGATGATTGGTTTTTCCTAAGAAAATTGTGCAAGTAAATGCATGCCATAACAACCAATTCAGCTTTTTCCGGTTCTAGAAGCATTGGCTTTCTGAGAACTCGAAATACAGCAGACAGGATACCGAATACATTTTCAACTATCCTTCTCGCTCTTGAGAGTCTGTAGTTGAATATACGTTTAGGGGATCCTTTCTCATGAGAACCAGCGTATGGTTTTAAAATAGTCTCTTTCAAAGGAAATGCTTCATCCGCAACAAAAACGTACGGAACATGTTTTTGTCTTCCAGGTAAAATATTTGGATTTGGCAAGTTTAGAGAACTTTGTTCAAGTTTCTTGGATAGAGTAGTGTTTCTAAAGACGCCTCCGTCTGAAATTCTTCCTTGACACCCAACATCAGCGTATAAAAAGTTGTAATCGGCGTCTACAAGCGCGAACAGAACAATGCTGAAAGTTGATTTATAATTGAAAAAATTACTTCCACTGGAAACTGGGGCCTGTAATTGTATATGTTTCCCATCCATAGCACACAGGCAATGCGGAAAGTTCCAGTTTTCTTCGTATTGGCGAGATATTTCTAACCATTCGTCTGGTGTTTCAGGCATCTGTAAAACAATACCAATATTTGCAATGTACAAACAAAAATGCACTTTATATTGCCTGATTAATTGTTAAAGTTGTTTATTAAATTAGCTTAATTGTTTTTTTTTACAGGAGGTTGATTTTGATGCCAGCGAAGAAATTAATGAATCAGTAGACATGTCGCAGGACTCGCAGGTTTCACAGCACGAAAATATCGAAGAAGATAACTTAAATAACGAACAAGGTCAAGAAATCATTGCACATACTGAAATATCTAAGTCTAAAACATGTACTGCTTCTACTGTAACCTCGAAAAAACGGGAAAGGGAGGATCCCCGAATAAACGAGGCGTTTAATATCATGAAAAATATTGATGCTAGGAAAGCTAGTAAAATCGCAAAAACCGAATCTACCCTATATGGAGAGTACGTTGCCACTCAGCTTGAAAAATTTGATAATCAAACGCGCGCTTTGGTGAAGCATAAATTTGGGAACATTCTCTTTGAAGCTGAAATGGGAATGTATCGGGCACCACCAAATCAAACTGTACAATGGAGTAACAGTTCATCTCCTAGCACATCATCACTGATTTCTGGTTACGCCAGCGCCGTACAGCAGTTTGAGGAGAGATACCATCCTTCATCACTCACTATTGCCGCACCGACACCTTCACCAACGCCTGGTACATTATTTACAAGTACTATGGTGTCTCCTAACCCCTCAATATCTGGCTCCAGCAATTTATATCAGGAATTATGAGGATTAACAGTAATACTTGAGTTCTACGTTACGCAAACAATTATGTAATAGTTTGGTTTATTTTAGCAAAGTGTTATTATGAATAAAACTATAAACTACTTACCTTGATGTATGATTTCAATGTTCCAACAATGGCTGAGCAAACTTCGGGAATAATAGATGATATTAACTGCTTTGATATTTTGAAAGTATATGCTAGGCTAGAGTAAGAATTTCCAGTTGCCAGATAATGAAGTGTAACAGCTAATCTTTCTTTAGGAGGGATAGCTTTCCTGTAATTTCTGTCCTGTTTCTCGATTTTTGGTGCTATAGAATCTAGTAGTATATCAAATATGTCTGGAGGCATTCTGCAGAAGGTCCTGAAATGATTGCTGTCTTCACTTCGAAGCTCATCCAGCAAATTACTGGTATTGTAGGAACTTCTATTTTTATATGGTGTTGTCATCCACCAACGTCTCGGTTTACGTTTCTTCTTTTTGTTCTGAATTAGAGAATTCACAACTAAAAATCCGGCACTTGCACATAATAAATCATCATCACTTGATGACATTATAAAACGAGAGACGATCAATTCAAAAAACACCTTGCCGCGCAAAATGACCGAACCACACCCAACGGTTTCCAATTCAAAACTAAATCGGGTGTGGACAACAACTTAAAAATTATTTCCAATCGTTTCCAATTCCAACGCCAACGGACACATTCGGTCGAATTGGCGTTGGTTTGCATTGGAACTTGGTCTGTACGCGCCTTAACGCGCAAAATTACTGTACGAGGGAAAATATAAATTTTATGTCGTATGCGTTCTTTGAGATGCCAGGAAACCGAAAGATAACTATTCTAATCATTCCAAATTAATCTTTACACTTATCTTATGCTAAGCTAAAATATAAGAATTATAATTACATTACACTAATATCTATATAACTATCTAATACTACATTCCAATAATAATTATAATAACCGTATGCAATTATTTGCAATCATTGCTGTCTGAGACCCTCGATTCTCCTTCTTTTGGCGAAGATGACAAGTTCTGCCTTGGTAGGATTAATCCTGAGCCCTTGCCTTACACACCAGTTTTGTACAGTAATGAGGGCTTCTTGCATGATCCCACTTACTGTGCCAGCAAACTTTCCCATTGCTAATATTGCAAGGTCATCAGCGTAACCTAGCACAAAGATGCCTTTTGCAGAGAGCTCCCTTAGTAGCCCGTCCACGACCAGACACCATAACATTGGAGACAGGACTCCACCCTGAGGACAGCCCCTAGTAACCGTCGCTCTTATGGAGAACTCGTCTGCTGAAACGATTACCTGTCGGCCCGATAGCATAGAACCAATCCATCTTATCAACGAGGGTTCGATCCCGTGCCTTTCGGCCGCTACACAGATATAATCGAAGGAGGTATTATCAAACGCCCCTTCTATGTCAAAGAATGCACCGAGCGAAAGCTCTTTGTGGTGCAAGGTTTTCTCTATCTTTGAAACGATCGCATGGAGTGCCGTCTCAACTGACTTGCCTTGTTGGTAGGCGTGTTGTGATGGGTGCAGCGGAAAAGCCACCAATGCTACATCCTTAATATACCTTTCAATCAGCCTCTCCTGCACCTTTAGCAGGAAAGAAGTCAGGCTGATAGGTCTAAAGTCCTTTGCGGTATCATGCATTGCATGTCCCGCTTTGGGTAGGAAAATTCCTTTGAGCGTCCTCCAGGGCACAGGAATGTGTTCTAGGGCCAGGCTAGTACGAAAAATGTGATATAGGGGCCGTAACAGCACCTCCAATCCATGCTGTAGCAGAGCCAGAAAAATTCCGTCAGCACCAGCGCTCTTATATGGTTCAAAGGTGAACAGTGCCCACTTCAAACGATCTAGACTCACTACCTTTGAGGCCGTCTTCCAGTCCATCGCGGTGTGCGCGATGCGTGGGGGCCTCTCAGGTAGAGCTTCTTGTACGAGACTGGAGCCGGGGAAGTGAACATCAATGAGATGCTTGAGAGCCCCCTCTCTGGTGTCCGTGAAGGTACCCGATGGGAGCTTCAGCATCCCCAGCCTGGAACCTGGAGTTTTGGAAAACACCTTTTGCAGTCTAACTGCTTCTGGTAGGCATTCAATACTTTCGCAGAAAGCCCGCCAGGTGTCTCTTCTACTTCTGCGTATGCAGCTTTTGTATGACCGGAGGGACAGTTTATAATTGCCCCAGTCCAGTTGAGACTTTGTGAGTCTGGCTCTATTAAAGAGCCTGCGCGTTTCTTTGCGGAGGGACTGGAGTTCGGGGTTCCACCATGGAGTCCTTTTACCATCCCTGCATCGCTTCACAGGGCAATTAGTCTCGTATGACTCTATGATGGAGCGGTGTACAAGATCAACGCTCTCTTCTAGCTCGTCAGAATTTTTTGGAATGATTCTAACCAAATCTAACCTATTTCGGAGGTCCTGTTTATAGCCTTCCTAATTGGTTGCTCTGGGATTTCTAAAAATATTCGACGCTGGCGGTCGCTTTAGATTTAGATTGAAAGTGATATGACGGTGATCCGAAAGGGAGGGTTCCGTCGATACCTGCCAGTCTTTGACTAACGGAGCGACCGTAGCGGTGCCCACTGTTATGTCGATGACTTCTTGCCTTCTGTCGGTGACAAAGGTAGGTGTAGTACCACAGTTTAGTACCTCCAACTTCGTAGTGTAGAGATACTCCATTAGGCCTCTACCTCTACCGTGCTGCCCCAACAGATGTGGTGCGCATTGGCGTCACACCCTACCAGCAGAGGTAAATTATTTGTGTCACAGTAGCTTACCAGTCCCTGAAACTGGGGTAGGTGGCAGTTCCTGTGCATCGTAAGGGAAGTAGGCAGAACTAAGAACAAAGCTCCTCCTGCTGTTGCCATCTATAAGACCAATTTTGACTGCCACTATATCCCTGGAACAGCAATTGGCCAATATATGTATATCGGTTAGTCCCGAAGAGTATATGCAAACTCTCGGTATAACCGCACTTGTGCAATAAAACAAAGAACCGCTATTGAGACATAGCCCCTGGACAGAGCCATGTCGTACCCATGGTTCCTGAATAAGTGCTATATTAATATTATCATTTGTAAGCCTCCTCTGCAGAGCATAGGAGGCTGCTATGCTGTGTTGCAGGTTGATTTGTAAGAGATGGATACTATTCATTAAGGGAAAAGCGTCCACTCCTACTCCTGCGCCTCCGTCGCATCCTCTGCCTCCGCAGCAGAGTCAGACACCTCTATGTCTTCAAGCTCTGCTACGGGCGGCTTTTCTTTTGCATGTTTGGGGTCCCAGAAAGAGACCCTTACCATGCCCGCATATGCCTTCATGCTGAGTTGCTTCAGAACCGACACGGAGAGCCCGTCCACGCCAAGAACAAGCCTGAGCCCTTTGGACTCGACCCGTCCGGCATGCCGAATCCTCCAGAGATCGGTCCAAAGTCCCGGATTCTGGCGTTTTAACCTTCTTAAGATGGTAGCCCCGTCCTCAGGTACTCCCGGTATCCAGGCTACCATCTTACTCAGCCTGGGACCGGAGTCGCCCTCTAAAAAAACGAGTTCGACTCCTGTTCTCGTGCTGATCTTACCGACGGTTTCTTTTAACCAGGTCTTGGAGAAGGCATCGGAACATGTGACCATAATGATCCCTTGTTCCGTCCTTCTGAAATCGTCGTATTTTGGGTGGGGCCCCTCATCTGGGATCCCATCCATGTATTCGCCGAGGGTAAGTTGAATTTCCCCGGCAAGCTCCACAGAAATTTGCGACTCCGGGAAGTGTCCCCGAGCAATCGCAACCCTGAGTTCTTTGTTGGCCGCTTGACTGTACGAGAGCCCGGGTCGGACCCTCTTGGCGGCTTTCTGTGCACTAGGAGGAGCCTCCTTCTCTGGGCGGCCCCGTTTGGAGCCCCCAGCAGAGAGTGTGACCTTCTCCGTGGCACTAGGTTGGTCTGTGACAGTAGTGCCTCTGGTGAGAAGCTCCTGCTGTGTGTCAGTACCTGTCAACGGGCCTGGTTGGTCACTGGTAGCCAACTTGGCCTTCGCCTTCTTGCACCGTCTTCTTTCTGCACCGCAACGGTTTCTCTTAGTAAGAGGCCCTTTTTGCGATGCAGGGTCGGTTTCTGAGGAGGGCCCCGAAACGGTTCCCTCCTCATTGGGTAGTACTGGAGGGGCTCCAGTAGAGGAGCACCCTCCTGAGGTGGTCAGGGTAGGACCTGCAACGGATCCCTCCTCTGAAGGGGTGTTTGGGTTTTTAATAATGTGTTCCATAATCCCACGAGTAGTCAGGAAAGGAGGTCCGCTCCTGCAGAGCCTGTTGCAGGAGTAGGGCTAAGGGACCATGGAAGGGCGCCAGGTATTCCATGGGCATCGTTCAAGGCACTGTCACCCTGTGCCATCCAGCTCTCGGCACGATAGCTTCCACCTTAGCTTGGGGTTAGTTTATCGACTTCCCGGTCTAGATCCGAAGGGTTTAGTTTAAACAGGGCCACCACGGGAAGGATGCAATCTCAGATCACATAGTCTAGGACTACCCAACGGTCTTGAAAGACCGGAAGCGAAAAGTGCAATACTTCCAGAACTTCCCTGTGGGCTGCCTTCTGCCAGGGGACATAATTAAATGTCAGCCCTGATGTCCGGCAACCCACTCGACCCCCGTTTGTTACTTAGTTATACCTTATGTTAAGTTACCGGAATATTTTATTATATAAAATATCATCAGCGTCGTCTTGCATTATATATTTTTCTCCTGCGTATTTCATCCATTTTCAAACAAAAGTTACCGTAGCAATCTCAGTGAAGCTGCTATTATACCAACTTAGCTAACGTCAAGTAAATACTAAATTTCTTCTTGAAATCGAAGTATCTGCTGTTAAGAAGTCGGTACTTTAAATTGTAGTAAATACTTTAGTATTTTAACGAATTTTCTACTTAGTGTAGTAGGTTCCGGAAAAATTGAAAGTATCTACTTTGAAATGTAGTTTCTTCCTAGTTTTGAAGTATATACTTTCTAGAAAATGCTAATAATTCTAGTATTAGCATGTACTTCGTTTTTATTCATACCACTCATTAAATCGTTTTTAGGACTAGTAGGATACTACCGACGCTTTATTCAAAAATTTTCAGCTATCGCGAAACCCCTAACTAATTTGTTAAAAAAGGATGAACCTTTTCTTTGGACGCAAAACTGCGAAGAATCATTTCAAGTACTTAAACAATGTCTAACTTCAGAACCTATTCTGCAATGAATTGTAAAGTCCCATCATCCAGACTTATACGATGGCGTTTAAAACTTTTAGAATACGACTACGAAATCAAGTACAAACCAGGTAAAGTTAATTCCGATGCAGACGCTCTGAGTCCCCCTATCCTACAATTAAACAATGACAATGGCGATCTTACTGCCCACATTCTAACTTTTGACGATTTTAAATTATTCCACCAACCAAATTTGGAAATTAAAGAACCCGAGATTGATAGGTCAATCATCAATAAAATCAAATATTCATATACAGTGTGTTTCACTTTACATGGAAGCACCCTTGTATTTTCTTTGTTTTTGTATGAATCGATTTGAATTTTTTGCCAGTTGTACAACTCACCAAGAGGCATCTATTCATGTCCTTGAGCGCAAATGACGTTTTTAGCCTGGCCTACTACGATCAAGAACATGGGTCGTATTGTCAATATTTTGCATCGCGTAAGAGTTACAGCAAAACGTTATTAAGAAAAGTTGTTTAGAATCAAAAGAATACCCCAGATACCAATTTTCCTGTAATAATTCGAATTTTTAATTTTCATCCATAAATTTGTCCAAGTTCCAAATTTCAACTTTTAATTTGGTATCAAATGGTGTCATGGAAAAACAACATTTTTATTATTGTTGCAAACGTCATTAGCTTTTAATAATGGCTGAATTACGTTTAACTGTTGCTGAGAAAGTAGAAATAATTAGAATTAGTGGTAAAAATGCAAGATCCAATAGAGAAGTAGCTAGAATATTTAATGGAAGGCATCCAGGGCGTGCAACTATTTTTCCTGGCACTCAGTTTCTGACGATGCAAGCAGCAGCGCCAAAGTTGATGGAAATTTAATGCCATATCTTTTAATTCTACTACGAGAATTAGCGTCATAAGCCGCCAAAATCATTTCGTCAAAGGGATGCTTTCGAACTATTCTTCTTGGTCTGAGCCACGGTGTAAGAGATATGTTTGGGATTAACAACATTTCCAATTAAATTAAAAATTTGATTAATTTTTGAAACAGTTCCAGGATAAATAGGTGCACGCCCTGGATGCCTTCCATTAAATATTCTAGCTACTTCTCTATTGGTTCTTGCATTTTCACCAGTAGTTCTAATTATTTCTACTTTCTCAGCAACAGTTAAATGTAATTCAGCCATTATTAAGAGCTAATGACGTTTGCAACAATAATAAAAATGTTGTTTCTCTATGGCACCATTTGATACCAAATTAAAAGTTGAAATTTGGGACTTGGACAAATTTATGGATAAAAATTAAAAATTCGAATTATTAAACGAAAATCGGTATTTAAGGTATTCTTTTGATTCTAAACAACTTTTCTTAATAACTTTTTGCTGTAACTCTAACGCGATGCAAAATATTGACAATAACACCAATGTTCTTGATCGTAGTAGGCAAGGCTAAAAACGTCATTTGGGCTCAAGGACATGAATAGATGCCTCTTGGTGAGTTGTACAACTGGTAAAAAATTCAAATCAATTCATACAAAAACAAAGAAAATACAGGGGTGCTTCCATGTAAAGTGAAACACATTGTAGACTACGTTAAACAAAATTTTCCAGACAACGTACTTACAGGAAACAACGTAAGTGACGTAGTTAGGGTTGCAACCGATGAAAAGTTCGCTTGAAAAGTTGGTAAAATTTTCGGAAAAGTTGGAAAAGTTCGCTAGTACCTTGGAAAAGTTGGAAAAGTTAGAAATTTCGGTAGTAGGCGATTCCCCGCGACGTCAAAAAAGGGAAATATTTACTTTACTTACAAAATAGAGGAAAATCAGGGACTTAGGGAGTCTCCTTCATTGGAATATTTGTTATTCTTTTATATATATATATATATACACAGTAAAATGTTTGACTGGGATAGGGTTTGGAAAAACTCCAATCTCAGTGCTACGCACAGGTACCAAGCTTTAATGGTTAGATTGAATTAAAACCACTTGTATGTTTCGCCTGACGTTTCGTTTTTATTCAAAACTTTATCAAAAGCTAACACCTTGTGGACCAAAACACATGTTTTATTAAAAGCATGTGTAGATATTCAAATTTGAACAAATTCATAAACAGGGGCAGTAGGCCACCAAGATTACAGACCTGGGCTGCACATGATATAAATACACTTAGTCTTACATCTAGTCAATTACACATTAAAAATTACTAGCACATTTAAAATTTGATTTACAATAATTTTATTAGCTATTTGGCCAACATGGCCGTCAAATTGACGGCCATGTTGGCCAAATAGCTAATAAAATTATTGTAAATCAAATTTTAAATGTGCTAGTAATTTTTAATGTGTAATTGACTAGATGTAAGACTAAGTGTATTTATATCATGTGCAGCCCAGGTCTGTAATCTTGGTGGCCTACTGCCCCTGTTTATGAATTTGTTCAAATTTGAATATCTACACATGCTTTTAATAAAACATGTGTTTTGGTCCACAAGGTGTTAGCTTTTGATAAAGTTTTGAATAAAAACGAAACGTCAGGCGAAACATACAAGTGGTTTTAATTCAATCTAACCATTAAAGCTTGGTACCTGTGCGTAGCACTGAGATTGGAGTTTTTCCAAACCCTATCCCAGTCAAACATTTTACTGTGTATGTAACCACACAAGCTGTGAGAAGGACTATCTTTATATATATATATATATATTTGTAAGTATTGGTTATATTTTTAGTATTTACTTTTACTTGTATTGAGAGAAATTGTATTTTTGTCCAATTATCTTGTATTTGGGATTTTCCTGCTAGAGAATAAAATAAATACATAAAATAATGGCAAAGCTGGGCCGTCGGCGAACATAACAGACAATACGGGGAACCCCGGTATTCATTACCGACTCGTGTAAATCCCCGCGGAAGCCGCCGAGCGTCGGCCGTAACTAAAGCGGACAATAATACGCCATTCTGTTCCGAACCCCGGTAATGCCCCGATCGCTCTCCCCGTCCTCGCGTACATAAGCTAAGCTAGTGAATGCGTTAAAAATTGTTATAATTTTTCAACTTAACATGGCAAATGAGAAGAAATTGGTGTGGAAATACTTTAAGAACGTAACTATTCCAAACAGTAAAACCAAAGAATTCGAGTGTAAATTTTGCTATAAACAATATACTGCTAACGCAACACGAATGGTGCAGCACATCGTAGCATGTGTAAAATGTCCTGTGGTAGTTAAGCAAATATTCGACGGCAAAGAGCCTCAGCCTTCAACTAGTTCAAGTTTTAAGGAAAGTGTTCCTGCATATTACGATATGGATTTGGATGAGCATGACGAGAGAAAAATATCATCAAAACCAGCGTTGAATCAAGCTCCTCAATGTCAAGGTCAAGGCGCAATAGCCAGTGGTACTAGTGCTAGTAGTGGCAGTAAATCGCCATCTCTATCGGTTTCGGTTGGGTCTTCGCATTCGAATTATAAATCCGGCTCTAGTTCCAAAAAGAGAGCGCAGCAGCAGCCAAAATTTAACACAATGAAGCATTTTTGTGATT
Organism: Agriotes lineatus; assembly: GCA_940337035.1. Lineage (NCBI taxonomy): Eukaryota > Metazoa > Arthropoda > Insecta > Coleoptera > Elateridae > Agriotes > Agriotes lineatus. Next base: position 118,149 of record CALNHX010003120.1, on the reverse strand, counting down.
CAATTTCGCAACACGAACAGGTAGGTAATGTAACAACATGTAACGTATAAAATCATCAACATCATTATTATATGTCCGCTAATTAAAGGTACTGGTACAAGGAAAAACCACAGACTTCCTATGTACAAATATTAGGATTTAATACCTATATCCGGAAGTTGATATTAACTGAGATACAGGGTGTCAAACTTAAAACTTCATTTTTGTTTTTCTCTTTCTCTAATAACTGAGAAAAACTAACGTTTTTCACAAAATTTTGCAATAATTAGGGTTTTTTGGACGAGAAATTCATTTGTTTGTGAAATTTGAATGTCCAATGTAGGGGGTGGGTAGGGGACGCTGTTTGCGGTATTTTTCGCACATTTATTAAGTCATGACTTTTGTGCCACAAAGTATTTAAGTTTTTAATGAAAAGAATACTTTTCTCATATTTATTAGGTACGTAAAAAAGGTGTACTAAGCTCAGGCTGCTCAGCTCGCCCAAAGTTACCGGTTCGGAGATATTTGAATTTAAATTATTCAGTGCGCTAGTTCAGGAAAGCAAATAATGTTTTGTTATTTCTTACCAATTAACTTTTACATGATAATGTTCTAGTACTGGTAATTAGGAATAATACATTCAAAAATTATTGAATTTAAAAATTTAAATGCAAATATCTCAGAAACGGTAACTCTAGGCGACCTGAACTTAGTATACCTTTTTTACGTAATAAATATGAAAAAGGTTTTAATTTTATTAAAAATTTAAATACACTGTGGCCCAAAAAAGTTATGACCTAATAAATGTGCCAAAACTATCGCAGTCAGCGCCCCCTATATTGTACATTAAAATTTCACAAAAAAAAATAATTGCTTGTCCTAAAAAATCCCTAATTGCAAAATTTTGGGAAAAAACGTTAGTTTCTCTAAAAATTATTACAAAAAAACAAAAATTAAGTTTTAACTTTAACACCCTGCACCCTGTATCTCATTTAACATCAACTTTCGGATATAGGTAAGTATGATTAATATTTTTACGGAAAGAGTATGTGGTTTTTCTATGTGCCTCCTACCATTAATTAGCACCCTGTATTTATTGTTTAATTGCGGTTTATTATTAAAATTGTTTTTACGTTGACAGAGCATTGCCGATGAGCTTATTAGTAGAGCCATCTTCGCAAGTGGTTCACCACTAAGCCTACTAGAATCACCGCATTGGCAAGTAGTTTTTAAACATCTCCGGCCAGCATTGAAACTTCCATCCAGAGATCGTCTATCAAATGTTCTACTACACGAAGAATGGAATCGTGTGAAGGTTTCTGTTGAAACTAAAGTTGCAGATGCTCGCTTCATCACGTTGCAATGTGAGGGATGGAGCAACATTAAGGTAAATTGGTAATTAACAGTCATAATGTGTATTTCATGCTGCTACGGTAGGTTTACTGAATTTTCAATTCAAAATTGTGCAGCAGGACAGGGATACAGAATACAGAAAAAAACCTGTAGAAATCAAATATTGTTTTAAGTCTTGCTAAAAAAAGTAGGTATTTTAACTTACTTCTCTTTCTGTCAGATTAAACAAATACTGACTAGGTTACTACAAAACTGACTTGCTGTAATCATGTGCTGTGCTGTACGCTACAGGCAGTATACCATAGCTAAACTAAACTGGTACTTATTTCCTATTTTTATATTTTTTTTTACTTGCAGAAATGAAAGCATCGTGAATTTCATTCTGACTACTCCTGATCCGGTTTTTTATAAAAGCCTTCCAACTGGAAGTGAAAGCCACACAGGAGAGTATATGGCAAATCTTATCTCCACAGTCATAGATGACGTTGGTCCAGAAAAGGTTTTATCGTGTGTGACAGATAATGCAAGCAGTATGAAAAAGGCTTGGCAAATACTTGCAGAAAAATATCTCCATATGTCATTCTATGGCTGTATTGCGCATTCACTCAACCTCTTAATTGAAGATATTATAAAGTTGAAGACCATTCTCTCCTTGAAAAACGAAGCAGCCAGAATTGTAACACATATCAAATGTAGTCAGATTCTAACAGCTCACTTTACCCAGATCAAGAAAGAGAAAAATATTAACGTAGCCCTTAAGTTGCCCGTTTCAACCAGATGGGCATCAATCGTACGCTGTTTCAACAGTTTGATTAGTAACAAGTTTTGTCTGCAAACTTTGGCAGTTAATGAGGCAGTTGTCAAATACCTTCAAAAGGATATCAAAACAATGCTGTTGGATGATGATGTTTTTTGGGTGAGGCTCGAAAATACCAGAGATCTGCTAGAACCCATTGGAAAATGGATAACCAAAATTGAAGGAGACAAACCAAGTGCTTCTTTAGTTCCCGAAATATTTGCAAATTTAAAGCCAATTTTTGAGGAAAAAGTGCCTAAATGCCCTGCCAGCAAAGCAGAAGAAAAAAAAATTATGGACATACTTGCTGATCGCCAAAACTTCTGTTTACATAAGTTCCCTCTAGCGGCAAATATTCTGGATCCACGTTATCAAGGACACAAATTGTCAACCGAGGAACATGTTGATGGGCTAGAGTTCATCAATAAGATTTCAGAGCATATGAAAGATGTGGATGCCGAACAAGTAATAACTGACTTTGCTAAATATAAAGCAAAGGATGAACTGTGGGCTAAAGAATTTGTCTGGACGTGTGCTCACAAAGTGGATCCTGTAGTGTGGTGGAAGGGCATATGCTCTACATCTCCTCTATCTAAAGTTGCTTCTGCTATTTTATCAATGGCAACAACATCCGCAGCTACTGAGAGAAGTTTTAGTACATATAGTAGAATTCATACGAAAAGTAGAAATCGATTAACAACGGAGAGAGCGGGAAAAATTGTTTACATCAGCCACAATTTGAAGCTGCTTACAACAAACCATAACACAAAGACCACGACTGCTGGTGAAGATGGTCCCCAAGTCCTTTCAACCAGCAGCACTGCCAACACTGATCAAGTACCCTTTTAGTCTGGTTTAGGTTTATCCGCCTCTGCCAGCAGTGCCAGTATGGTCACGAAGAGGTTGACAAGGTCAAAATGTGGGATTCCTGCTCCTGCCAAACAATCTAAAAAATCTTTAGCAGAGAGTCAAGAACTAGAATCGACAAATGATGAGTATGGGCCAGGGTCGGATTCAGATGAACAATCTACGGAGTCTGATGATTCTATCGCTATTTATGAAGATTCTTCGTTTAGCAGTGATGATGGTGATTCATCTTAGGTTAGGAGGATTTGGTCGTACTCTTAGGTTATATTTTATTGTTTGTTGTTTTGTTTTATTGCTTATTTTCGTTTATAAATTATATAAATAATATGATAGATAATAAAAGGTTGGGTCAGTATTTTATTTACATAATTTCCACACAAGAACACATCACAATGCAAGATGCAACCTTAAAATTACCGTAAAGCTCAACTTTTCCAACTTTTCCGAACTTTTCTTGAAAAGTTGATCGAACTTTTCATCAATTCCAACTTTTCCGGAAAAGTTGCAACCCTAGACGTAGTAAAACTTTTATTACGCCAACAATCACTCTATTTATGTTACATCAAACAATTCATCATCGACTCCACTAACTACGCATATTTATTTCATTCGCTGAAAAATTTACGGTCACTTTTAGACTTTAATGACGTCTAGGTATTCACTATTGTTGACCCTACAATTCAAAATCCAAAAATTAAAAGAGACACAAATTGTAGTTTACTTCAATATTTATTCTCGGACAAAACATATAAGATTTTTCATAACGAACGCACAATCAACAAGACATCGACAAAATCCTAAAAGACAATCACGACTGCGTCTTAGCAGGTCACCAAGGCTTTCAACGCACATACGACAAAATAAAGTCAAATTATTACTGGGACAAAATGAAAGACGATATTCAGAATTACATTAAGAAATGCAATGTTTGTCAAAAATCTAAAACTAATTTTAAACCTAATCAAAGCCCCATGTTAATAACGACCACGTCAACAAAATTTTTAGAACAAGTTGCAATGGACATTGCCGGTCCGCTTCCCGAAACAAAAAACGACCTTACAAAGTTTATTCAGGCTTTCGCTTTACCAAGCCATAATGCCGCTTCAGTAGCAATGCACTTCTTGCAATATTGCACTCAGTTCGGTTTTCCCGAATCAATTCTGTCCGACCAAGGGAAAGAATTTACCTCCGCTACTTTTAAAGAACTAAATAAACTAATACATATAAAACACAAATTAACGACTCCATACCATCCTCAAACAAATGGAGCTCTCGAAAGAACTCACCTTACACTTAAGGACTATTTAAAATGCTATGTCTCGAAAGACGGTAACGACTGGGACCGATACCTATCGTTCGCTATTTATTCGTATAATACTCACAAAAATCTACTTCTAAAACACCATACGAACTAGTTTTTGGTCAAACTCCAAGAATTCCAAATCACATGGGTAACCCTATACAGAAACCGAATTACTCAGATTTAGCACAAGAAATAACTTCGAAATTCCAAAAAATAAGAGAAGTTGCAAAAGAGAATCAACTCAAGTCAAAGCACAAAAGCAAACAAAATTACGACAAAACGCACTCGTGACAATACAATTTCAAGGAAAACGATTTAGTACACTTTATAACGCTTTAGCAAAAAACACGAGGAAACAATTAAAACCCGAATACACAGGTCCATACAAAATAATACAAATCCACAATAACAACACAGCCTCACTGCAAATTACTAAAAATAAAACTCGCATATATCATTTTAACTTACTGAAACCCTATGTTTCAGGAAAATTAGGATCAGAAGACGAAAATGATTCCTAAATTCTCATTTATCCTCATCCTCGTCACTATACCCATAGCAATACTACACAAAATCACGCCTATCAAATCAAACAGTGGCCTTCTGTATGCCCACTTAGGCAAAACGAAACTTAGCAACCAAAACTTTGTCTTGCTAACCTACACTAACTTTACTCAAATTGAACAAAGATTAATGGCAACCAACAAAATTTATTTCAAAACCCTAGCTTTATGTCACTTTCTACAACGCACTCGTATCGAACTTCACTGCATTAACCAGTTGCGATACATTAAGAATAAAATTGATAGCATTAGAGACGATTTGGCAACACTGACTCATAGTGAAAGAACTCGTACAAAACGAGGTATTATAGACGGCACTGGGCAAGCACTCAAATGGCTTTTTGTCACCCCTGATGCTGACGACGCAAAATTCTATTCAGACTCTATAAACGCTCTGATAGCGGAACAAAAACCAACACACACTTTGATGCAACAACAAATTAGAATCGTTTTATCAACTATCAACAACTTTAACAACTCAGTCATTAAACTGAATAAAAACACTCTCGAAATGAACAGTAATATCGAGAAATTCAATAAATTTATAATGAGAACATCACAAGTTGAAGAACAAGTAAAATTCGAAACTAATATTACCTCACACATACTATCATTGGTAGAAATGACAGATGAACTTAGCATGTATACGAAAAATCAAGTAAATAGCCTCACATTAATTCGTCAATAATGAATGATAATAGGAACACAATTTAAATTACCTTTGGAACCTACACTAGAAAACGCTTACGTCTATTACAAAATTATGACGGTCAATTCATTTATACGCGAAAACCTTTTTGTAGTGTCATTTAAAATACCACTTGTTAGTTCACTTTCGTATGACTTATATAAGATTCATTCGCTTCCCACTTCTCATCCAAATGATCCACATTTATATTCATATATCGAACCTTCCAAACCTTACACCCTAATATCCGTCACGAGAACGGTTTACTCTCTGCTCAACAGCTTGCAAGAATGCCGAGTATGTCCCCAACAACTGGCTCTGTCAAGAAGTATCAACTACGAAGAGAATCTGTCAACCCACATGTGAAATCGAACTTTCTTCCAAAGCAACCACAACGATCCCTACAACATGTAATGTGAAGAGCATCTACGCAGACATGGAACTCTGGCATAAAACTTCCCATAACCAGTGGATTTACTTACTTTCGACACCTACCATTCTTAACATTGTATGCCGAGACGTTCTACGAAGCAAAGAGACAGTCTCCAAAATAGGACTCTTTGAATTGGACGAAAATTGCAAGGCCTACACCGATCACACGGTCCCAGAAGCCCTATCCTTCCAAGGTTCAGAAAACATCATCAATAAGATCCCTCTAACAGACATCACCAAAGATGATTGCTGTGTGAGATTAAAAGAAAATATAACACTGGAAGCTATTCGACTACAACCAATGAAAATAACTAACTTAAATCTGGACGAACTCAAATTTGTACAGCACAAATTGGGCCAAATTGACGAAGTCCTACAAGAACAGCTAAATAAACCATTCATAATAAAAAACTCTAATTGGTTTACATCACTACTAGCATTTTTCGGCGGATTCATCACTCTAGTTTTACTCTACAACCTTTTGAAATTGTTCGGAATAACCACTGTACTTAAGAAGTACTTATGCTGCACAAGGGAACCAAGGGACCTTTCAATCAACTGGAAAACTGCATGTGTTCCATGTATAACATTTATAACCAGTCCCACACAAGGACCAGAAGGACCAGCATCCAACCGTCCTCCATGGTTGCATACAACGCGGAAATGGAACAATTAACCCTTCCCGAGGAAGTAACAATCCTTCCAGACTCACCTCCGAGGAGGTATTCTACTCGTAGTTCCACCAGGTCCGAAAAGATCGGCACCAAAAAGAAAAAAATAATCAATCAAGTATAAGTTCAACTAATTATTCACATTATGTCTGGTATCTAAGATTTTCATTTTACCTTTTCTACTTACTTAATCGATATGTAACCTACTTAAGATAATTGCAATTTAACGTTTTTAAATTTTGTACTTATATACAGCACAAAATTCTCTTAGGGGGGAGGTGTTGCATCACCCAATATTTCCAAACTACCTGTCATTATGATAGAAAACCCTTTAACCCTTTGTTGACTAGTGGTTTGACCGCGAAACCAATAATACAAAAATATATCTCTAGCTGTCTAGTGGTTTTAACGTGAAACCACTACAGTAAGCGCGTACCCGAGCGGTAACCCCACCACTGTGTGCACAAGCCACGGCGACGGGAAGCATACATCTCTATAATTCACGTGGTAAATGTAAGGTTGTGGTGTACAGTTCGCTTAGAGTGCGTTATTTTGTTTTTAGTGTCTTTTTCCAACATGAGTGGTAAGTTTTTAGGAAATTTCTATTGGACAATGTGCAGTTGTACCTATTATTAATTTGAAAGTAGAAATTAATATTATTTGATTATTATTTCAAGAAAAACCTTCAGGTTTCACTATGAAACCACTAGGCAAAGCCAGTGTTACTATCACTTGGAAATTTTCACATATAATCTCATAAGAGCATTAATTCTTTCCGGAAATTTTTTGAGTGCGTTCCAACAACGTCGTATTAATTTGCCCGAGCGGGACGAGAGGGCAAATTAGGACGTTGTTGAAATGCACGAAAAATAATTTCCGGATATGAATTAATGCTCGAATGCAGATTCGGTAAGAAAATCGTAACGACACAAACCCTAAAAAGAAGTAATGTCTACCTACAAAAAATTTCCAAGAAATTTTGTTGTTGTCTTGGTTATGGCTCGTGAACTAATTTTTCTATTGGTCATTAATGAGCGTCGTACGATTTTCAGGCATAAAAACAGTGTTTTCGATTGCTCAGCTAGAACAAATGCCTCCAGGTGCCTTGTTTACTTTAGTGGAAGATATTCCATCTGAGGCAGAATCCGACATAGGTGACGATGACGACGAAGATGAAAATCTAACAGAGTAAGGAGATGGATTAGAAAATAAAGAACAGGAGGAATGCAATATTTTTTATATAGATAATTTGTCAATAACTTTTGAAGATGAAGAAAACTGGGATACCGACGACGAAGTACCCATTTCGGAAATAAGAAGACGTGAATTAGCCACAAAAATTGTATGGACTAATACAGCAAACAACTGCTTGAAAAATAAAAAAGGATTTGGTGAAGATTATGGCCCCAATATTCCGGATAATATAGAAACTCCAACCGATATATTCCTTCAACTTTTTCAAGAAAGTTTAATTGAGCATATCGTTTTTCAGACAAATTTATATGCGGTACAAAAAAGCAACCGGACTACTATTACTGCAACAAACTTGAAAGAAATGAAAAAAGGGCGTAGCTCCCTAAAGCAGTTCATGCCACTAAAGCCAATTAAAAGGGACTATAAAGTTTGGATAAGGGCAGACTCGTCTGGCTACGTGTGCCAATTCCAGATCTATACTGGCAAGATAGGAGATGCTTCAGAGAAAGATCTAGGAGGTAGAGTTGTCAAAGATCTCACTAGAGTTTTGGTTGGAAAAGGGCACCATATTTTGATAATTACTTTAACCCTGTTTCTCTGCAGAAACAGTTGCAGTCAGAAATGATATATGCATGTGGAACTGTAAGACGTGGACGAAGAGATTTGCCACTAGGTATAACAGAAGACAAATATTTACGAAGAGGAGAATCAGATTTCAGGGTCAGTTTAGATGGAATTGACTATGTGAAATGGAAAGATAGAAAGGGAGTAAATTTTTTGTGTAACCATATGAATCCTACGGAAGAATCTCATACAACCAGAAAACAAAAAAAAAGGTACATTGCAGGAAGTCGCATGCCCAAAAATAGTAATAAGCTATAATAAACATATGGGATATGTAGATAAATTCGACATGTTAAAGTCTATTTACGAAATCGATAGGAAATCGAAGAAATGGTGGCACAGCATATTTTGGTACCTACTGGATGCGGCTGTCGTAAACGCTTACATCATTTTCAAAGAAAGGGCTCAATCTAAGTGAATGCCACTAAAGATTTTCAGGTTATCTGTTATTTTGGGGCTTATTGGCTGCGACAGTACAACCGCCAAAAAAGGGCGTGCTTCATCAGTTACCCATTTCAAAACTACAGTTGCCCCTGAAATTAGGTTTGATTCCTGTGCCCATATGCCGCTTCATGGTTCATCAAGAAGATGTGCGTTCTGCAGTTCTAAGGCCCAGCCTCATCGTACCAGATGGATGTGTTCAAGGTAAAAATTGTGCCGTCTGTCTTTTATGGTCTCACATTTATGTATATTTTCTGTTTCAGATGTAACGTCGGATTGTGTTTGAACGACCAAAAGAATTGTTTTGTTGAATACCATAAAATATAATATAAGTACATTGTAACAATTTATACTAACTATATTTCTAGTCGCCTAGTGGTCTTGCTGTGAAACCTCCCTTTTATGTCATTCTAGGATAACTTAAATTTTTTTGTACATATATATGTTCTACTGACACATATATTAATCATATTTTTGAAAAAAAATGGTTTTACCAAATTAAAAAGTCAGTCAACAAAGGGTTAACTACTAATTTATGACTATTTTGATAAGGGTTTCTGTATAAAAGCAGCACGATTTCTCTCCAGAATTCAGTGTATAGCAGTCCTTCGTGCTGTTAAGACCTCAATAAATAAGTAAACCTTACTTATTGTTTTATTCAATACTTTGGTGTGGCAGTCCACCTGCATCTTTTCACTAGGATTCTGGCAGTTCACCTGCATCCTGTGATAAAGATTCCAATTGTAGCGATTAAACAAGTAACGTTGGTGTGGCAGTTTACCTGCATCCTGTGTACAGGGATTCCAACGTAACAAAGAAAGAGTGACATCGTGTGACAGTGCATCTGTACTCATTCAAGTAATGCGATTCGTTGTTATTCAGAAGTAAGGGAACGTTCGCATTGTGTGACAGTTCATCTGTACCTATTCGAGTATAGGATTCAGTGCAACGAACAAACGAGAAGCAAACAGTGTGTGACAGTGTATCTGTGCTTGGTGACAAGACTCATTGTTTGTTCATCTCAAGGAGTTACGGAGCCTCTCTTTCAAAATCTGCCTTGGTGTCAGAAGAAAAGTCTATTTCACCATATTTTTCTTGTTGCCATTGGAATCCGACAATATACTAAATAAAGGTAATATTTGTCGAAACATTTATGTCATTCTTTATGTAGATGATCTAATGATTGTTACACAAAACAATCTTACAATGATCAAATTCAAAGAATATTTAATGAAACAATTCTTAATGGTTGATCTTGGCGAAATAAAACTATTTCTATGAATAAATATTGAAAGAACAAAAGATTCAATAACAATCGATCAAAGTTCATACCTTACAGCTATCCTAGAAAAATATAATATGGCTGAATATAAACCAAATTCTACCCCGTTACCAGTTAAAGTAGATTATCAGGCATTACAGTCTGAAGAATATTATGACACACCATGTAAAAATTTAATTGGTTGTATTATCATGTACGCGATGTTGTGCACGCGAGCTGACCCATGTGCCTCTTTAAACATTTTAAGCAGATACCAGAGTAAAAATAACTCTGGAAATGCTTAAAAAGGGTGCATCGCTACATCAAGGGTTCAATCGAACTTAAATTAAAGTTTATAAAAAATAATAATTATGAACAACTATTAGTTGGTTATGTGGACACGGACTGGGGCTCCGATGAAAGTGACAGAAAAAGTACAAGTGGTTTTGTGGCAAAATACAGTAGCCGCCTCAACGGAAGCCGAATATATGGCTCTTCACGAAGGCATACGGGAGGCCCTATGGCGTAAGTCACTACTAAGCAGTTTACATTTAAAAATAACAAACCCAATTTTAATCTACGAAGATAATAATGGGTGTATTGCTATAGCCACAAATTCAACCAATAATAAACGGACCAAACACATAGATATAAAATACCATTTTACACGAGAACAAATTGCCAACAAAAATATAATGCCAAAATATTGTTGCATGGCTATTATGACCGGGAAATCCATAAATACGTCACTTAAGATAATTAATGTTAGATAAAGCACCGTATCTTGGCCCCCGCTATATAAGCAACCCCCGAAATCGTGGGAACTTAGTTACTGATTCGTGGCCATACAGTAAGCATCAAGCATCGGTTGCATTGCTGGGTAATCAATACATTGTGTTATCGATTGAATCAGTGAATTACGTTTTATTATTGTATTATATCTTGTGTTCCATAATAAAGGGAGTACGGAGCCTCCTATGTACAAAGCTGCCCTGGTGTCAGAATAAACTTAAAAAAAACCAGTTTGTGTATTTTGGTACGCAACATAAAATAGGTGTCAGAACTGGGATAGATCAGCCTCCACGCGAAGGGGCAACGTCTACCTCAGTGGTCAACGCTCTGTTCCGGTACCCAACCGGTGTCCAGCACGGTGGTTGTATTTCTGCACTTAACTGAAGAACCCAACATCCTGCCAACCACTCTTCGCCAGTCAACAGAGGTACTGGTCAATCCCCCGAGGAGCCTTGTTCCAAGCGAACGTCAACCGTCCGAAGTCTTACCCCAGAGGCCTAACCAGGACATCTCGACAGTAAGTACAGTTCTCAAATTTTCCTATTTTTTCCTAGCCCATACCTTACCTACCATTTTGTCCACAATGGCGAACATAGAGGCTAGAGATTTATTTCCCCTCAACTTGAGATGAGTGATGATGAATCAGAGAGTGTTGCATCAGCTTCAATGCCACTTTCTCTATTATTTAAATTTATTAAACCTTTTAATGGTGATAGGAAGGAATTAACCACCTTTATTCAAAATTGTAACAATGCATTTCAAATGGCACAACCAAACCAAACGGTTCATTTATTTTTATACGTAGCTTCCCAGCTATCGAGTAATGTAGTTAATGAAATTAATTTAGAAGAACTAAGAAATTGGACTGAATTAAAATTAAAATCTTATTATAGTCGACTCAAAGATTTAACTCAACTTCATGAAGAGTTTGAAACAATTAAACAAAATTACAACGAATCAATCACAGATTTTTATAAAAGACTAGAAACACTTAAAAATGAATGCATTACAGCGGAAACTAATGATTGTAAAGACAAACTTGAATTTAGCGGTCTCAAGAAAGCGATTCAACGTACTGCTCTTCGACGCTTTATTTTACATTGTCGTCCAGAAATTTCGCAGATGTTAAGAGCTAGGGACATTCACACTCTTAATGAAGCCTTTTCGATGGCATTACAAGAGGAAAAAATACAAAATTATACGAAACCTTCACACAAAGTTTCGAACCAATTCTGCTCTTATTGTAAACAAACGAATCACTCTATTCACAATTGTAGGATAAAACCTGAAAATCATACTCAAAATCACCTTAAGCCAACTTTCGGTGATAATTACGACTTTAACAAATTCTGCAATTATTGCAAAAATAAGTGGCACATTATAGTAGATTGTCGTAAGAGACAATATAACGAAAAGAATAGAGCTTTGCCAAACCAACAACCCACCTTAAATCCTAGAATCAACCATTTAAACGCGAACGCGCCACTGGAAACGAATGCCCTTCCAGTGGATACGCAGATTCAAGAGTCGTTCAACACAATAATAGTTTAAATGCAAATAGCTCTCAAGAAACGATCAGTTTTCTCTCAAATAATTCCCATAAACCTCTAACTTTTTTAATTGACACTGGTGCTACAATATCACTCATTAAACACGATTCGTTAACTCCTTCGAAAACATGGTTAAGGAAAAACGACATCGTAACTATTACAGGAATAAACCCAAATCTTCCAATAAATACATTAGGTTCTGTTGACCTACATTTACAATTAGAATCACTAGAAATCACTCCAAAAATGCACGTTATAAATTCATTCAAAATGTCTACTCCCCATGATGGCATACTAGGAGACGACTTTTTCCAATCACAAAACGTTGAGATAAGCTACAAGGACCAAATAATCAAGATTCAAAACCACTCTGTTCCCTTTAATGACAAGGTAATTGAGAAACCATTAAAGAAAATCATTACTTTAACACCTCGTAGCGAGTCAATTATACATATTAAAATAACTAACGATTTACCCTCAGGCATGGACATTATCGACGCAACTAATTTGGGTGAAAATATACTCATTCCTAATGCACTAATAAAAATTGATAATAATAATATTGCCGCATGCACCGTTGCGAACTTGAACGATTTTAATGTTAGCATTAAGCAACCTTACTTGGAAGCAGAACCATTCGAACAAATTAGTATTAGCTTCATACAAGAAGCTAACGAAACTAACAATTTTTATTTGAATAGATTTGAGATATTGCACGAAAATTTACGAACAGGACATTTAAATTTAGAAGAAAAGCAAAGTCTTCTAGACATTTGTAATGAATATCAAGATATATTCCATCTCCCAGGAGATCAGTTAACACACTAACTCTATTCAACATTCCCTATATTTACAAAAACATATCGTTATCCCAAAATTCATGAACAGGAGGTGAAGAAACAAATTGACCAAATGTTAGAACAAGGCATTGTAACGCCTTCTATCTCTCCATGGTCATCTCCTGTTTGGGTTGTACCTAAAAAACTTGATGCTTCGGGACAAAGGAAATGGCGTGTAGTGATCGATTACAGAAAGCTGAAGGACATAACAATTTCAGACGCTTATCCTTTGCCAAATATCGAAGACATTCTCGATCGATTAGGTCAAGCGAATTATGTTACCACCTTAGATTTTGCATCTGGGTTCCACCAAATCAAAATGGACCCGAACGACCAAGCCAAAACAGCCTTTACGACCCCCCAAGGTCACTTTCACTTTCTACGCATGCCTTTCGGGCTCAAATCAGCCCTAGCTGTTTTTCAACGATTAATGAATAACGTATTATCAGGGTTACAGGGAATAAAAAGCTTTGTTTATTTAGACGGCATCGTTGTTTACGGAAGTTCATTACAAGAACATAATATTAATCTCAAAGATGTGTTTCAAAGGTTAAGGGAAGATAACCTCAAACTTCAACCTGATAAATGCGAATTTATGCGTTAATAAGTCGCATATCTAGGTCACATTATCACCGACCAAGGTGTTCGTCCAAATTCAGAGAAAATTAAGGCAATAGAAATAAATCGTCCAAAAACACCTAAGGACATAAAATCATTTTTAGGTCTTGTAGGATACTACAGGAAATTCATTCCCCGATTTTCTCAAATTGCCAAACCCCTTACGACACTTTTAAAGAAGGACCAAAATTTCAGTTCGTCTTCGAATTGTGAAGATTCCTTTCAAAAATTAAAAAATATCCTAGTCACTGAACCTATCTTACAGTACCCAGATTTTACCAAACCATTTCTGCTAAGGATGCTTCTAACGAAGCAATAGGTTCTGTTCTTTCTCAAGGTGAAATAGGAAGCGATTTACCAATTGCATATTATTCTCGCACCTTGAATAAAGCCAAAAGGAATTACTCCACTACATAGAAGGAACTTCTCGCAATTGTAAGCTCTGTCAAACATTTTAGACCCTACCTATTCGGGCAAAAATTTATCGTTTTAACAGATCATAAACCATTAACTTGGCTGATGAACTGCAAAGATCCTTCGAGACGCTTAGTCAGATGGCGTCTTAAATCGCTAGAATATGATTTCGAAATTAACTACAGGCCAGGAAAAAATAACCAAAATGCGGATGCTCTAAGCCGTCCTATCTTAGCGATAGAAGAAATAAATTTTAAGGATTTTCAAATATTTCATCAGAAAAATTTAGACGTAAAGGATCCCGAATATGATAAATCAGCAATCGCACAAATTAAAAATTTTGTTATACCCTTAGATTGTGACGTTCTCGAGTCAAATTTATACGTTGACTATATTAAAAAGAATTTTCCAAATACTTCCTTAGAAAATCACAAACCTACAGACGTAGTCACGCTCAGACTTCCTAATCAAACTTTATACTTAATATTCATTAAAGAATTTACTATTGATTCTGCGGAATACGAGACATTATTCGATGCATTAAAGAATTTAAAAGTATTACTCGATTTTAATCAAACAAAAAATTTCACCATATTTGATGTCACTATTCAAAACTGCAAAATTAAATTCGATACCTTAGGAAGTCTATTACAATACGTATTCGTAGACTATAATTATAAATTGTTAGATCATTCGCTAACGCTCATCAAAAACCCAGAAGAAATTCAACGTGTCTTGCAGGAATATCACGATAGTCCCTTATCAGGTCATCAAGGATTCCAACGGACATATTTTTCAATTAAAACGCATTATTTTTGGAGCAAAATGAAAGACGATATCCAAGAATACGTTAGGAAATGTGACGTTTGTCAACAATCTAAAACAAATTTTAGACCAAATACAAGCCCAATGGTCATTACGACCATATCCTCTAAATTTTGCGAACAAATAGCTTTAGACATCGTAGGCCCCCTTCCTGAAACACCAAATGGAAATCGTTTCATTTTAACTATACAAGACGATCTAACGAAATTCTTTCAAGCCTACGCAATGCCCGAGCACAACGCAAAAATTGTCGCAATCCACTTTCTAAAATTTTGCACTCAATTTGTGTTTCCCCAATCTGTTCTATCAGATCAAGGACGCGAATTCACGTCGTGTACCTTTAAGGAAATAAACAAATTGGTTTCTATTAAACAAAAACTGACCAGTCCCTATCATCCTCAAACCAACGGTGCACTTGAACGAGCACATTTAACACTAAAGGACTACCTTAAATGCTACGCTTCCAAAGACGGAGACGACTGGGACCAATATATAAATTTTGCGATCTACTCTTTTAACAGTCATATTCATAAGTTTACCCAAGTTACTCCTTACGAGCTAGTCTTCGGTCAAATTCAAAAAATCCCAAATTTTCTTAGCAAACCCAAATCAAAACCGAACTATTCAGATTTAGCGAACGAACTTGCTAACAAACTTCAAAAGGTCCGAGAAACTGCCAAGGACCAACAACTTTTAGCAAAAACAAAATCGAAGGAATACTATTACAAAAAACATAATCAACAATATGATTTTAAAGAAAATGACCTAGTACTTCTGTACAATGCAGCGGCAAAAATACAAGCAAGCAACTGCACCCTGATTACCTAGGCAAGCTAACGAAAAACAAAATTCGAACATATCATTTTAACATGCTGAAACCTTATGTTTCAGATACGCCTGAAGGAATCGAAAATGAGGATAACGATTAGCCTTACTCTCCTTCTCATGATTCCCCTTACCTTTAGCTTCCAAATCACTCCCATTAACTCGTCCAGCGGACTCTTCTATTCTTATATGTGCAAGACAAAAATCTCAAACCGAAAATTCTCTCTACTCTCTTATTTTAACTTGACCCATATAGAAAATCAAATTCATAACTCGTATGCATATTACAATAAAACAATGGCATTATGTTCCAATTTTACGTGGACTCGTATTGAATTGCATTGCATTAACCAACTTCAGTATGTTGGAAATAAATTAAAATCGTTAAAAAACGGATATACCATAATTTCACATCAAAATTACGAGGAATCCACTCGCAAAAAGCGAGGGTTGATCGATGGTATTGGCAACGGCATAAAATGGTTATTCGCCACACCAAGTGCAGAAGACGCGAAATTTTGTTCAGATTCGATCAATTCTCTTATTGCTGACCAAAGGCAAACACATACGCTTATGCAGCAACAAGTAAGAGTAATTTCCTCGACCATTTCAAACTTTAACCAATCGCTAGCTTCATTAAATAGAAATGATAAAATTATGAATGAGAATTTGAAAAACTTCAATAAATTCATTAAGAAAATAACTAATCAAGAAAAGCTAAATTTTGAATTAAACGCCACGAATCACCTAATAACATTATATTAGTCGAAATGACGGACAAAATTAGTTCAGTAGTAAAAGACTACCCGAATAGTATTACGTTGATTCGCCACGGTTTATAAATTTTGAAATCTTGCATCCACAAGGTTTAGTTAAGGAACTATTAGTTATAGCTACTAAAAGTACTTTACCATTGGAACCTACGTTAAGTAATGCATTCATTTACTATAAAATTATTCAAGTGTCTTCTTTTATTAGCGAAAAATTGTTTATTATTAACTACAATATTCCTTTAGCTAATTCAATCACATATGACATGTACAAAATGCATCCTCTACCAACCCCTTATCGTGGTAACCAGAATCTCTATTCTTACATTGAACCTTCAAAATCCTTCATCCTAGCATCCACCACGAGAACAGTCTATACAGTGTTCAACGACCTGAGTGAATGTACAATACACTCCACAAGAATGGATGTGCAAATGAACTTCCTTATTCATGCGAACTGACCAACCAGTCTGCGAAATACAACTGTTTTTCAAAGGGTTAACGTCGATCCCTAAATCCTGCAAGGTGAAAACCATCTACGCGGACGCGGAGATATGGCACAACGTTTTTAATAACCAATGGATTTACATCCTTTCGAAGCCTACAACATTGAATATTCTCTGTCACGACACGACCAGTGAAGAAGTTCTAAATAAAATTGGATTACTTCAACTCGACGCCGATTGTAAGGCTTACACTGACCACACTATTCTCGATGCTCAAGCAGTCGTGGGTATAATGAACATTTCTACCAAAATTCCAATTACTGACATTACTGAGGACGATTGTTGTGCAACAATAAAAAGAAACATTTCTTTAGACTCTATTCCACTTCAACCAGTGAAGTTAACGGACTTAAATCTAGACGAACTAAAATTCGCGATTTGCAAGTTAAACCAGTTCGATGAGATTCTACAGCAACAACTTAACAAACCTCTTATTATTAAACATTCAAGTTGGTACACTACTCTACTATCAATTGTTGGTGGCATAATATTAGCGACCTTCTTATATAACTTTTTCAAATGGCTAGGAGTGCTTTCCTTACTAAATAAGTATCTGTGCTGTGCCAAGGAACCCAAGGACCCCCTGAAGAAAATTAGTTCCTCATGTTGTTACCCATGTATTACTATTTATAATCAATCGCATAACAAGAAGAAGACGACTCCTCAAACAATTTCTCTAGCAACTTACAATGCTGATCTCGAAGAGATTGATTTTCCACCGAATTCCATCATCTCTGTTCCAGAATCGCCCACAAAGTATTCAACGAGAAGATCAGTGAAGATGATGAACGTTTCCTCGGAGTCTACTCCAATTAATCAGAAATAAAATTGCATATTATAATAAGCTATATTTAATAATTGTAGGATAAATGTAAGAGTTTATAATCCATTAACTATAACCACACGTGCACTTATAATTATAATGAGGAACCCGTATCATAGTAGCCACGCATAAATGCCTATTCAATATAAATTTCTCACTTGATTTAAAAAGCTGTTCAAAATTTAATTCACCCCAGAGGTGTTGCATGGCTATTATGACCGGAAAACCCATAAATACGTCACTTAAGATAATTAATGTTAGATAAAGCACCCGTATCTTGGCCCCCGCTATATAAACAACCCCCGAAATCGTGGGAACTTAGTTCCTGATTCGTGGCCATACAGTAAGCATCAAGCATCGGTTGCATTGCTGGGTAATCAATACATTGTGTGATCGATTGAATCAGTGAATTCCGTTTTATTATTGTATTATATCTTGTGTTCAATAATAAAGGGAGTAGGGAGCCTCCTATGTACAAAGCTGCCCTGGTGTTAGAATAAACTTTTTAAAAAACCAGTTTGTGTATTTACGCAACAATATATTCCCACAGGAGAACAGCTAGCTGATGGTTTTACCAAAGCACTGCCTCCACCGAAGTTCCAGCAAATACGAATGAATATTGGAATGAAGTAATTTTTATTTTATTTTATTTTTTATTTTTACTTATTGAAATATTATAGTTCATTTTTTTGTATTAACACATCATTTATACCTACTTAAGGATTTAACTTTGTTTAACACCTTGTATTCAAACAATAAAAGACTAATTTGGTCTGACTGGGTTTTTCTGGGTTTCCCCAATCCATGCAGTGAATGCTGGACCATTAATAATTTATTTATTTATTTTGTTTTTTTCCCAGAATAGAACTTTCCACTTAAGTTACTCAAAGGGCTTGCTTATTGCCAAATTTTGTGTGGGAGCGTTGGAGTTTTATGCAGTTTCCAAAATAATAAAGTTACATAAACAATAATATCAAAATTCAGCAATCGCTGACCTTAATCTGGTGCTACCAAACATTACTTGGAAGGCCAGCCTTCAACTGGCCTATTTTTATACTCTTGTATCGATTCTCAGGATATGTATGAGATCATATTATATGTATGTGTTTGGAAAATTCTAACGCAAGCATTCTAAGATCTGTTTTCAAGTCAGTCAATAAGCAGAGAGCAGAGCAACAACTCAGTATTAAGAAAGAATAATCTGTTTGATTTCTCCCTTAACCCTCAACGTCAAGTTGCATTGTTTTAGATGAATAATTTCAGAAATATTATTTAAATACTGCTATTTCTTAATGTGCCATTAGTTACAAGAAGCAATGATGACTACATAGTAAAAATTTTGGGTCGATATATATTTTAAAAAAATTTGTAAATAGTTATATACATTTTGTCTCGTTGTGGGCCACTTGACCCTACACAACAAGCCAACCTTGTGGTACAATAGACTCCCAATTTCTGCACGATCAAAGATAAGGCGCGACTTAATGTGGAAGGAGACTTCAGAAAAAATAAAAGGTAACATTGCTTTATGACCGGTTTATGAAAATGCGCAGCAGTAAGAATAAATATCTTCGAACTGGCAGTGAAGCATTTAAAACTGCCCCAGTTTACACACTATGAAGTGATGAAATTTTTAAATGATACCGTGGACTACAGAATGTTTGCTTGCACAGATTTTAATATAGTTTATATGCTAATAACATAGTAGTAATTTTTAAGTAGCTATAAGTACATGAATTATGTATACTTGTAGATATTAATTCTCTGTACTATGCATATTATACTGATTGTATTTTTGTAATCGTCCAATCAGAGTAGTGCCGCCTTCCTTTTTATAAATAATAATAATAAGAATAATATTTATTTTAGAACTTCAACAACTAGTTTGGGGACTTCTAGTAGTCCATCTCGATCCGACAGTGAAGCTATCGGTAGAAGTCAATGTCCAAAAACTAAAAGTAAGGCATTAAAATATTTAAAGGCAGCATAACTAATATATAAGTAGTGTAACTAGAGGGGTTCTCGCACACATTTGACCTTGAACTTTTTCAAGATCACAGACGAGGTCACGGGCGAGGTCATGGGCCTAGCCGGGGTCTACACGTCCGGTTCCCACGATGAATTTTTGGGGCTAAAAGTCTAATTTTGAAATTTTACAAGATTCCCAAGTTGAATTTTGAGGCTAAAAATCTAATTTTGAAATGTTTACAAGATTCTCACGATGGATTTTCGGGATAAAAGTCTAATTTTATTCCTATGCTTATCAAAAAATGTTTCCCAGGCTCAAGCGGATGTGAGTCATCGTCTGGGAATGCAAACTTGTTGAGACTTGCAGATGCGGTGTGTCTAGCCGGATGTTATTATCTACCAATTGAACAATGAAGCTCATTGTTTGAGAAATCTGCACAACCTCTAAAAAATAATTGAACAATGAAGCCTTTGTTTGGAATTTTTTTGCTGAATCAGATAAACCGGATTTTATTGTTTGGAGCTTCAAACGTGTCCGGACTTGTTTGAGAAATGTGCAAAACTGATAAAAATTGAACACCATTGTTTTTAAAATCTGCGCAACTGTTAAACATACTTGAATGGAGCCTTTGTTTGGAAATTTTTGCTGATTCAGTTAATGACTCTCATTATCAGTTGCAACGATGAATAAATAGAGCGGCCCGGCTGTCTGCAAGAGTTAGTATTACAGCAGCACGCGCGCGAACATGTCTGCAATAGATAGCGTTACCGAATTAAGTTCGAATTCAACAGAAACAATCACAGACGCGGTAAGGATTATAAAATATAGTGACGAAGCTGACAAATGGATTAAACATGTAAATAAAACCATTTTCATTGTTAGTCGATTTATCCGTAAGCATAGTTTTAAAAATGAAAATCCACTTAGGCGAGAAGCAAATTTAAGTTTATTAAAGGGACAACGGCAATTATTAAGAAATTTAAAAGCTAAATTAGCAAAGAAGAGGGCGGGTGTAGGAAGTGGTCAGCAGCAGCAAAAGAAGATGTAGAATCGTGTTTTAACAGCCGAATAAGAACAGGTATGATTGTAAATTTCGGTTACAAGGAACATCAAGAATTTCTTTAAAAAGCATACAGAAATTTCTCAATAAAAGTAAAACAAATTATAGAAAATAACTTAATGCTTAAATCTAATGTAATATTTAGGGCATTCTTTATAAAACCTAGTAGTGGTGAGATAGATTTAAAAACGTTTTCTACTAAAAATTAAAAAAATAATTCTGGTACTAATTTAAAACAGTGGTATGAGACTAATGTGGAGAATAAGCTGTTGGCGAAATTAAAAGATTTTCAAGAACGTGATTCAGGTTGGAGTTTGCTCGAGATATTACATTTGAAAGTAAATTTAAATCATTACACGCGATTAACAGTAGGTAGATACGTATATTGAGTTACCTCAAGATATTAAAAATAAAAAGGCTATGATTACGTTAATGATGATGAATATTGTTTTTTGTTGTTCGTAGTGTCAGCACTACATCCTGCAAATGCAAATAAGAGTTACGATACAATATCTTCATATCCACACTTCAGTAAAGTTTTAAAGTACTCGGGACTAGAATTTCTAATGCAATTGAAAGATATATCAAAATTTTAAACAATGAATGATTTACGTATAAATGTTTATACGCTAGAAAGAAAAAACAAATTTTGTAAAAATGCAGTATGCCCATAAATATTAGTGAAAATACTCAAATTAATAAAGATGCTATATATTTATTAATGATATCCAACGGTGTGGGGCAGTTTCATTTCTACTAGATAAAAAACTTATGTAGATTGGTTACAACTCAACTGCATAAAAGAAAAACTCAAACTTTAGTATGTGATACTTGTTTAAATCATTTTGTAACTAAAGAATCACATTTAAATCACATTAGAAATTGTAATAGTGCAAATGAAACTAAAATTAGAATGCCTAAAGAAGGTACAATAGAATTTAAAGACTATAAATATCAGGAAAAAGTACCATTTTCAAGCTACGCAGACGTGGAGTGTATTTTAGAGAAAGAAGAGAATGTTGTTTCCGAAAATGTGAGGATTTATCAAAAACATGTTCCATTTAGTATTGCATATTATTTAAAATGTTCTTATGACGATAGTTTATCTCGATTTAATTTATATCGTGGCGCCGACTGTATGGAATGGTTTCTAAAAGAATTACAATTAATTGTAAAAATGATGAATGGATTCCACAGCTCTTAGACAACCTAGCTCCGACATATGTTGACACTGATCCTAAAAGCGAGAGAATATTGGAATTCGACGAACTTATGGGTCAAGCATTTACTTCGAATGAGTTTGAAAAAGCGCTCAAAAATTTAAACAATACAGCACCTGGCTTTGATGACATTTCTTGTAATTTTCTTTTAAACCTTCCAAGTGACTTCTTTTAGCTTTAAACGACATGTGGTTAAGGAGTGAGCAAGTTAATGAGTTGAAAAATATTCTAATTGTCCCAGTCTTAAAGCCAAATAAAAATATATATTCTCCGGATTCGTACCAACCCATCTCCTGGTTATCATGTGTCACAAACACATTTAAACGACTAATAAAGAATCGCTTGGAGTGGAGACTGGAATCGGAGAACCTTCTACCGGAAAAGCAATATGGATTTCGGAAATGCAGAGGAACGATTCATGTCTTGGTAGATTTTATTACAAATATTCAAATGGGTCTGACTAACAACTCATATATAGCAGTGGTCTTTCTTGACATAGAGGGCGCCTACAACTCAGTTAATCTTGACCTTCTAGAAGACAAAATGTGCAAAATAGGCATCGCTTCACAAGCCTCTCGCAATATTACTAACATATTTCGACAACGCAAAATATTTCTTAAATCTTTCACTAATAGACTCGTGGGACCTATAGTAGTGTCATTAGGCTTGCCACAAGGCTCAATATTAAGCCCTACGCTGTTTAATATTTACTGCATCGACCTTCATAAAATCATGGGAAAAGAGGTAAACATTTGCCAGATCAAACTTTGGAATCGCTTATATTAAAAATGAACGAAACCATGCACAAAGTAGTTCACTGGCTGAATGATAACGGTCTTAAATTGGCAACTAACAAAACAGCAGTAATGTTCTTCTCACGCCATAGAAATCTACCGGTGGATTCAATATCCCTCGCTAATATCAACTTACCAATTAAGACAGCCTTTAAATATTTATGACTAATCTTAGATAATAAATTAAACTGGAAAGCGCATATTGACAATTTAGTTGCTAGGTGTGAAAAAAGTTTGAATTTTATGAGAATGATGACAAAAGTTAAATGGGGCGCCGACAATATTGTTATGCGTAATATCTATAAAAGTCACGTTAGATCCTTAATTGATTACGGATGTATTTTATACGACTCTGCCTGCAAATCAGTTCTTAAAAAAGTAATACCATACAAAACAAAGCATTGAGAATATGTACAGGTGCAATGCAAACCTCACCAGCAGAATCAATCCGCGTAGAAACACACGAGCCTCCCCTTGCTCTTAGAAGACGCTTTATCGCTGCAAAATGTTTAATGAAACTTGGTAACCTTCATGTTTCTTTCCTTACTAACAAAATTGCATACTTGGCGAAGTTGGATATAACTGCAGACTACTGGGCGTCTAAAAAATCCCCCATATTAGCGGTGGCGCAAAGATATAGTCAAAGATTTAACATTGATACTTTAGGGAATGCGCTCGATGATTTAGATTACTTTTCTTACAATAGTAATATCAACATTACTTTCCCCAATTATACAGGGAGCCCTGTAATCGACGACCAGTTGTATCGGGCTGAGCGATCTAAGATAAAAGGATCATTAATTTTTACCGATGGTTCCAAGACAGTAGATGGATGTGGGTGCGCGGTTTATAATACCATCACCAAAAATGTTTATGTTGCCTCGCCAAACCTCTATTTTCACAACGGAGGCTTTAGCAATTCTTAAAGCCTTGGAGCATCGCCAAGAAGATGGGGGAACGGACTTGGTAATAATGATCGACTCTCAAAGCGTTCTAATGGCTTTACAAAAAAATTAGCATGTTTTAAAGGACAACGTAGTGATATTAAGGATCAAAAAATTAATAAACATACTTAAGGGAAGCAATATCGAAGTAAGACTTTACTGGGTGAAAGGGCATGCTAATATACTAAATAATGAAATAGTCGATAGGTTCGCTAAGAGGGCGGAAAATGAAGGGTATTTAATTCAAGAAAAAATTACCACTGAAAACGCATTAGTAAAAGTAAAACAGGACATACTAAATGTTCAGTGGAATGAGCATTGGAGAAATTATATTGCCTTGCACCCAACACAATATGGATTCATACATCCAACCATTAATGATAAGCCATGGTGGAATAATAAAATCGTATCTAGATACTCCTACACTACGATTTGTAGAATAAAGTTAGGCTATGGAACTTATCCAGCTCATCTTCACAGAATGAACATGATAAGACAATCCCTACTGCAGTTGCGATCAAGTGGTAGCGGATTTAAATAATTTCATCTTTGCATGTCCTAATTATACAGCAGAACGCACAGTACTTTACAACAAACTGTTAGGTATTCAGACCCCTATGCCAATCGATATCATCACCCTGTTATCCAGTAACAGTTTTGAAGTCTATAAGATCCTTATGCAGTTTATTGTTAGTTCAAAAATAAAAATATAGTTAACTTAAAAAAAATTGTTGAATTCCATTGATACGAGGGGACAAATAAGAGGCTATATGGGCAAAGATCCCGAAACGCCTTAAAAAAATTTAAAAACAGCTGGTAAATCGACAAATTTTACATTATCAGTTTGTTCTCCGATCAGCATTTTTTAAAACCATATTTTATCTAACCCTTTGAGAAATATTAAATCACCGCTTCGTATGATCCCTCGTATGTACATAGACAATTTTTCGTAGGGTATTGTGTCATGATGATTATTGCTCCATTCTAACCCGTGCAAATTAGTTGTAAGCCAAACCACTTCATCTTTTAGAGATTTGAAAGGTGTTCGTATGGTATCGCCTAATTTCAAACAAAAAAGTTCCTTTGAAATATCTTTTAATTTGCAATATATTTCAATACCTCTTTTCAATCTCTCCAGATTTTGAGTCCAGCGGTTGAACTGCATTCGATATTTATCGTATCGTTGCTGCTTCATAATGTGAATGTGTGCAGCTCAGACTTTCCATACTATAAGTACATCCTCAGACGATGACGTCATCCCCCCACATCTGCAAGTCTGGACAGGTTTGTACAGGTCTTTTCTCGCAGTTTTACTAGCAATAAACTGGTAGGAAGCTAACACATGGTGTCGTGCAAAAACTGCAAACATAATCGCCCGCAATTTACAGAATCATAAGTTTGAAATGCCTGGTGATTACATTTAATAGGATGACAGCTGCCATTTTTGCCACTTGTCAAATATTTCACAATTTCTATTCGCGAAGGGCACTGATAATAGATGGCGCTATCAAAATCTAACATGGCTGCTAAGGACGGGGTAAACAACGAGCGCCAATGTAATAGGCAATTACGTCATTCATCCTATTCGTTTGTGTTGACCTCCACGTGTTCAGCAGCGGTTAGTTTGTGATTGTTTTGTGAGTTTGTGTTAGATTTGAGCACCGATAAAGTAAAAATGCCCCTCGTAACACTGTGTGACATCTTCGAGTATGTGAAGAAAGGTACGAGATGCTTAAAGGAAGGTAAAGCAGTGCTGAATGCAGGACATGTCATTATGTGTAGCCTGAACAATAAAAATAATGACAAAGTTGATGCCCTGTGTTTGCAAACATCAAACCTAAAAGGACCACCAAATTCGATTACATTTATATTCGAGTTGTGTAAGTTGTTCAAAAACTTGGTTGTTTTTACATAAAATTCTATTAATCACACCTACTTACAGCTACTTCCAAAGAATGGAACTGCAAATGCAGTTGTAAAGCAGGTGCAGGATGCAAATGCAAACACATAGTTGCTTGTTTATTGTTTATTAACAGGTTAGTCATGCCCTGATGAAAATAATTATTTTTCCCACGCCCACATACGAAAGTGGCAGTTTCCATACAGTTAAGTGGCCATGAAAAATGAAAATATCATTAACCCGGTCGTTATCATAACGAACGTGTTTGTTATGAAAAAATGCACAATTCTCAGTTATATAGTGCGCCAAATATGTAAATTTAACCTCAAAACTGCTGACAATACCGCATTTTAACGTAAAAGTTACTGAAAATGTCATTTTTTCCCAAAAACTACTGACACTGTCAGTTGTCACAGTAAAACTGTCATTTGTTAAATTACAAAAAAGTGTCTTTGTGGTCATGGAAAAAATAGTGTACCACCGCGGCCAAAAAAATGGAAACACCAGCGTTAATCAAGTTAACGCTTTTTTATAATTTAACACAGTGTTATTATTGGGGGTTTACATAATATTAGGTTATATTTTGATGAGATAAAAAACTGAAAAGGTGTGTTTTAGATTCAAAATCAAAAATTCTATTTAAAATAATCTGTACAATTAAAGTAGCTAATTACAGGATAACAACCATAAAGTAGAAACAGTGTTTAATATTGTGTAGCAGCTCCGCGTCGATCCAAAACGTTTTGAAGTCTTCTATTCATAGACAATATTAAATTTCTTACAACTTCTACATTAATTTGTTGCCAAGCTTGCTGAATAGCTTCCCTTAGCTCGTCTCTGTTTCGCGGCCTAAATTCCCGACTGTGAATTTTTTTTAACAGCAAGACCCATACGTTTTCCAGCGGGTTTAAATCTGGGCTTCTTGCAGGCCAGTCAAACATATTAGTATCATTTTCCACTAACCAGTTATTCACGTATCTGTACATATAGACTGGACAGTTATCTTGCTGGAAAATAATAATAATATGGTCTTTATTTACATATATCAACACTGGATCACAATTTACATAAAAAGAAAAAAAACACCTATATTCAATCATTAATAATAAAAGAAAAAATATATGGAGGGCGAGATTCAGCTCAAAGCAGAAGCAGTGAGCAGTTCTTCCACCTAACCCTACGTTGCGAAAACAACAAAAACACACAATACTAAAACTATAGTCTGGCTTTGCCTTCACTGTTGCCCGAAAACCACAACGCATTAAAAAAAAATGAAATAAAATAAAATAAAATAGGGGAACACGCTAAATTTGTCTTGAATGAAGTGTTTTGCTAAGCTGGCACCTAAACGAGGATAAAGATAGTGTTTGTACTTTGAGGTTTACGGGCAAGTCACCAAACCATTTCGCAATGTTATATAGATAACGTCGTTTTCCAAATTCACTGTAACGTAATGGAACAGTGATATTACCCTTAAACCTCAAATTCAAATTATGCACATCTGTACGAAATGAGATTTTGTTGTATAAGTACGGTGGAGTCTTAAATAGCAGAATTTTATAATACAAGACGGAGCGATGAAAGAGTCGCCTGTTGATCATATTTAACCACCCAGCATCTTTAAGTTTATAAGTTATCCTGTCATATTTACGTATACCATAAATAAATCACAAACAGGCATTCTGTAATTTTTGAATCCTAGCTTTATCCTGATAATCAAGACATGAATCGTATACTACGTCGCAATAGTCCATCTGTGATAAAACCAAACTACGGCATAATGTAGCCTTTACCCCGGTGTTCAAAACATGTCGGTTTTGGTATATAGATCGCAGATTGCAATAAGCTTTCTGCAAACAGTTAGAGACATGTTGCTTAAAACGTAGCGAGGAATACAACAACTGGTAATAAATTGTCGAAAATTTTGACTTGTACATGAAGTTTCGCAAATTCAAGATCTTTTTTCTTTCCAAAATATATTACAGACGATTTATTAGCATTAAGCTTTAATGAATGCTGTTGAGAAATGATAGAGAGACGTTCCAAATCTTTATTAATAAATGAATTTGCTAAATGTGGGTTTGCAGCATGAAAAGAAAAAATGAATCTGCGAATCAGCATAAAAATGAGAATTACAAGAAACAATCGCAGAAGAAAAATGAGAAACGTAAATCGTAAACAAAAGTGGACCAAGAATTGAACCTTGGGGCACTCCTCTATTATTAACTATAAAGTTGGATATATGGTTGCCAACTCTGACAGCTTGTAACCGCCCACATAAATAATTCGACAATAAGGAAACTGCATCGGGTTTTAGACCAATATAGTGTAAAATCGATAACAAAGTTTTGTGCTCAATTGTGTCGAAAGCTTTTGAATAATCTAAGAGAATAAGCACAGTGACTTTGCCAGCATCAGTAGCAGAAACCAGATCATCGACAATATTTAAAAGAGCAGTGGCACAACTATGTCCTTTTCTGAAACCCGACTGTGTAACAGGTAGTATTTTATTTGAATCTATATGTTCACGGAGTTGTTGCTCAATGATCCTTTCGATAATTTTTGACATTGCTGGTAAAATACTGATTGGCCTCAGTTCTTTAAAAGTTTTAGGACTATTTATTTTAGGGATAGGATTAATAATAGCATATTTCCAGGCTTCTGGAAAAACAGAATTGTTTAAACAATAATTAACGAGATGAGTTATGACAGGCAGAAGAAAAGGGACAGAAAATTTAATAACAGTAATACCTATGCCGTCATGACCAATCGCGTTAGTTTTAATGGAAGATATAATTTTTAGTACTTCCAATTCATTTACAGATTTAAAAACAAAATATGAATTAATAGAATTTTTAACATTAGTAGAGTAAAAAGTACGAATATTATCAGAATTCGTCGAAATTTGAGGTATAGAGTCAACAAAATAATTATTTAATTTGTTACTATCAGATAATTCAGGAGGTAAGTCTGCTCGAACCGTTTTTTCGAAATGTTGAGTTCATTTAGGTTTTTCCAAAACAATCGCGCGTTGTCAGTAAATACAGAATTAAAGTATGCCTTTTTTTCTCTTCTAACGGCACTTACAACTTGATTCCGCAGTTGCTTATAAAAATTAAAATGATTAGGATTTTTCGATTTTTTGAATTTATGTAACGCCTGATCTCTTAACATCATGTCCTTAAGTGTATTAGTTAGCCATGGAACAGATGCTTTAGTAATCCGAAGTGTATTTTCTGGAGCAAACAAATCTAATAAGGTGAATACATTTTCGTTAAAGAACTTGACTTTGTCATCTATATTTTTTATATAATAAATATTATTCCATGGAATAGAACGCAAAGCATAATCAAATTCAATATAATTAAAATGTCTGAAACTTCTACATGTTTTAAAAATAGGTTGTTTGTTTTTTAAGTTTGGCAAATTAATACTACAGCATACCGAATAATTATCAAAATTACCATTTACTGGTACAACAGAAGAGGAAATTACGATTTCCGTTTTAGAAGTTAGTATGAAATCAATAAGTGTACTAGAGGTTTCTGTTACACGAGTCGGTTCGGTAATTAACTGAGAGAATCCGAAAGTTTCACAAAAGTCCATAATACAAGCAGAAGATGCAGTGTTAACATTAAGTAAATCTATGTTAAAATCACCGAAGCAAAAGACAGCCTCAACATCCGGCAATATTACAGACAAAGTCGACTCTAAAACATTTATAAAATCACGATAAAATTTTTGATGTGGATTGTATACCACCCCAAATGCATATTTGCGACCCTGGAAGGTAATACTCAACCCTAACTGTTCGATATCAATGCAGGTATCAATGACAGTATAACGTAATGATGATGAGAGATTAAATGCAACTCCTCTGCCTCTGGCCAGTCGGTCTCTCCGTATTATATTAAATCCACGTACAAAAACATCCTCGTCCTCAATAACGTCAGTTAACCAGGTTTCGGTAACAGCTAGCACATCAAATGAATTATTGAGGACATGCTCCCTAAAATCAGAAAAATTATTAACTAGTGAACGGCAGTTGATATGAAAACAATTTAAATTTAAATCTGAATGCATTACAAAAAATTAGAAGTAACTGACTATCGGGCAAAATGAAAGCGAAGCAAGACAGCGCATAATGACAATAATTATAAATAGATAGCACTCGTAAAGTGAGAAAATTAAGTTAAACTTGTATATCGAACCTCATAATCAAAATTAAAATTCAAAACACAGAGAATTAAACAAATTAAACGTACCAAACAATTAACTTATTTAACTAATTAAACTAAGTAGGAGAACAATAAATTTTCAACAAATTAGTAGCAAATAAATTATCAGTTACTTGAAATGAAAACGTAAATGTGCAAATAATGATATGTAGACAAAATACGTACACTAAAAATTCTCTAAATAAGTTCACCCAAGATAGAAGCGCAGTGATAGAAGAAAATATGTATTTATATTTTCACAGTTATATTGCTGTATGGTTGGTTTGATAAGTGGTTTTACTGAACTATAAATCGGAAATACTCGAAATTTTTATAATTTTGTTATCGACTTTTGTGAGGATTTTGCCATTATAAGACCACACATTGCGAATACCAAATTTAATTCCAGCGGCCTTTAATAATTCCATTCTTCTTTTTGTGAGATCCTCCTTAATGACCATTTTCGTCCCCTTCAGAAGCTTTTTATTAATGTACACCAGGTTTTTGGTATTCCTGCTTACAAATTTTACTATGATGGCACGATGTCCAGATTTTTTCCCAGGGAGACGATGGCTGCAGTCAATTAAAGAGATGGGAACATCCAAACGCAGTTTCTCTTTACAAACTTTACTAATGATCTCGTCCGTGGATTCACCTTCTTCTTCTGGAACTCCAAAAAACCGCAAACTGTTTGATCGTGTGTATTGCTCAAGATCGTCGGCACGTTGAAGAGACTCAGTTTCTACGACAGCTAAACGATTCTCCAACTTCTGTATTTTGTCGGTGTAGGACTTTACTTCGTTTCGGATATGAACTTGCATTTTAGATTTAAAAAAATTAAAAAAATTTTGATTTGGAAAACGCTAGCTAACTGTTGGTAACATGACTGCTTCTAATATATTTCTGTATGTTTCGCCTGTTAAACGACCCTCAATTCTGAAACAAGCACCTACACCTTCTTCACTTACTTATCCAGGCCCATACATTTACAGAAAATCGTCCACTATTTTGCAAGTTTTGGATGTATATTTCCTCAAACCGTTGATTTTGAGGTCTATAAACACGGACGTGGCTGTTGAAACTGGACTGAAAAATCTTTTCATCGGAAAATACAACTTTATTCCAGAAATCACCATCTTCATTAAGATATTGCAAAGCAAATCCAACCCTGGCGTCTTTATTTGCTTGCGTAAGAATTGGTTTCCTTGCAGGTGCCCTATTTCTTAGGCCAATTTCCTTTACACGTCGACGTGCAGTTCTAACTGACCCTGGGAAATTTAAAACTTCTCGGGCTTTAACTGCAGTAGAAAAAGGCTCTTCTACAAGATGGTTTACTAAACAGCATCTTCTCCTTCGGCCGATACTTTCGGACGCCCTGATCCACCTGCTCGTTCAACAGTATGAGATTGGTCCCATTTTTTCTTAATTTTTGAGATACACCTGTGGTTTGCGTGTAAATCTCTTGCAACACGCCGTAAGGCGAAGGGTGGTCATTCTACCAACTTAGAAATAGCTCTTGCCTTTTCTACTTCAGTTAAATGTCTCGGCATTTTCACGTTTGAAACACTTTGACTTTTTACTTTTGACAACAACTGACAACTGCATTAAACAATATGATATATGTTTCCATTTTTTTGTCCGCGATGGTACATAACTCGCTTGAAAGTGTATCGTATGCCACTTTCGCAGCTGGTTATGTAATATACTATTAATGTATCAGTATGTTATAATTTTCTAGAAAGGAATTGGAACAACTGAGTTGCACGGACGTAGAGCAAGTGTGGGGCCAAAGGAAGCTCAATATAAATTCTGAGCATGCTGATGTAGAAGCAGTATCACAGTACTGCCATGTGAAATCCACCACAGCTGTAAAAGGCAATCATCACATTACAGAGGAAATGATTAGACACGGTACAAAAATTAATAATTGGTAAGCAAGTTTGAACGATTACATTTGGACTAATTAATAACAAAATATTAACCCTAGGTATACGTCATGGTTCTGTAATACACGGATGCCGCCCTGGCTAAGTACCATTGCAAAATGGGAGCCGCAATGAAAGGGTTAGGATATAATTAACATTTTACTAACTTATTTAGTAATTTTCTTGAATGTATTGGATTTGGTATTTGCTGTAATGACTTTATGCATTTCAGGTACACCAGATTCTGAAGCTGCAATACACTACAGCATGGAACGGAAATCTGTGCTCCTTCCAACCATGCATGTTGAAGAAAACCAGAGTGCCAGTTTCATTAAAGCAGCATTAAAATTGTACCTGTGCTCAAATTTCAACGTGGATTTGCCAACAGTAGGCTGGACGAACAAACAAGGGCATATTTCATTGAACACGTTGAGGTTAATTTAGAAAAATCTGTGAACTATGCCATAGAAACAACAACGCAAGATAACAATTTATGGAGGTGTTTACGGCAGTGCAGGATGACCGCTTCAAGGTGCTACGAATTGTACACTTATTGTTCTAACAAAAAACTAAATTGGGACAAAAAAACTTCTGCTTACCTAGTGCCATTCAAAGGAAATAGGTTTACGGAATATGGGAAAAGCCAGAAACCATTAGCAAGAACGGCGTATGAAAAGCAGTTTGGTAAAATTTGCCAAACCGGTGTGGTTATAAATCCTCTATTACCATGGCTGGCATGTAGTCCCGATGGATTGAAAATGTATGAAGGACGTTTCTACAAACTTGTAGAAATAAAGTTCCCACTTGCAGGTTCCACCAAATCTTACAATCAAATTTTAGACAATCTACCATATGTGATGGGAAACAATTGTTTCGCTATTATTTAAATCCCAAACACACGTATTACGGGCAAGTACAACTGTCGATGGCTATTTTAAATTTAGAACTTTGCGATTTTGTTATATATAGCTCATATGATTGTACAATGTGTGTAATAGAAGTACAAAGAGGCGAAGTATTTATAAATTCATTAATTAATAAGTTACACTTTGTACATTTAAATTTTTTATTAAAAAAACTTGCAATGTAGAAATAGCAAATTAAACTAGTTTTAAGGACATACAATTTTTTAATTAAACTGAATATAATTACATATCTTTAGTTTTATTTGACACATGGTTTATTAGAAAAAATCTGAAATTTACATAGCTAGGAGTATGTTAATAGTTAAATTACATTAATTCTACGTGAAAAGTAGCAGTGAAGTTATAATTTTATTATATTAGTGTTATACAATACAATTAAACTAATATTGAGTCACTTTAGTTACCAGAAATGCCTTGTAAAGGGTGTTTTTTTAGAGGAGGAGAACTTTAAATCGAAATAAAACACAGAAAAAGGTTTTTAATATCCATGAAATTGGCTTTATTTGAAAGATAATTTTATGGCATTTATGTTTGAATATGATTTCGGGCATGTGACCGCCGCGGCTGGCGTGTACATGACGTAATCTGAAGGTCCAATTTTCACACACTCTTCGCAGTACATCAGTAAATCGCTATAACGCCTCGAATGTTGGCTTCCAAGTGTTCAATTGTTTCCGGTCTATCGACGTAGACATGCGACTTTACGCGAGCACTTGGAAACCAACATTCGACGCGTTATTGCCGAAATACAGCCTGATTTACTGCGAAGAGTGTGTAAAAATTGGACCTCCAGATTACGTCATGTACACATTCTTTGTATTGCTCGTTCAACATGCACCTTAGCTCTAGTTATAGATGCAGTTTTTTCAGCATCTGATTTTGAAAATTGTTTCAGATTTTTAGTTAGAAAAGGCGGATGAATTAATTTTACGAAATGTTGATTACATTCGTTTTGTATTAAAATTCCCTTATCTACCATTATGGCGTCGCCTGGTTCTAATTTATCTATTAAATGCTCAGCATTAAATATAGCTTTATCAGAAGCTCGACCACCATAACCTTTACTATGAAATGTTATTAGCCCAGAAGGAGCCACACCAACTAAGTATTTAATAGTGTGCCTTTTCTTGTAACGAGAATAAGATTTAATTCTGCATTTAAGGCACTTACTTTTTTCAATGGGTAATTCAGCACAATCTAAAATTATTCTTGTTGCCTGATATTTTTCGAAGCAGCACGGCATATTACTTAATAGTTCTTCCTTTGGAGGGAACCTTATAATTGGTTTTAAAAGTAAACTTAATTTTGTTATTGTGGAACGAAAATAGGTCCGAGCTGCTTTTGTGCTGATCTGAAATAATACAGCTAAGCTACTGAAAGTAAGATCTAATTTAATTTTCATTAGCGTCAGAAGAATCGTATTTTGGCAAGATAAATTTGTGTTTGCAGATGAAACCTTTGAAATTGCCGTAACTAAAATGTTAAATACAGTTAAATTAACCACACCTATTAAAGTTCTGCATTTGTAGTCATTTTCAATTAACGTATCTACATTATACTTGGCAAATTCTTGGAAAGTGTTTACCTGAAGAGATTTATCATCACATATTTTCCTAAACAACACGGGATTTTCTTTAAAAAAATTAAATTAGAAATTACTTCCGAGTTGCTACTGGTAGCTCCTGTACTCAATTCTAAATCAGGTTCATCTTCACAGAACTTGGGAATCTGTACCATCTGTTTTCTATCACTACGATTGTTAGCTCTTGTACAACGTTGTTTTATAGTGTTTTTATTAAACACACGATCGTGTAGCCCCACTGGTAAGTTCACTGAATGCACAGCAGTCTTCTTCAGCCTAGGTAATTGATTGACGTGAGCTGCAAAAGATTGTACAAGTAGTTGTAATTCGAAAGAAAATTTTTAGAAATGTGTTACTTGTTAATCTTGAATTTCGAAAAATTATTATGTGAAAAACTTGATCTTGAAAATATATGATACATTTAATTACCTCTATAAACGAAATCGTCGTCCTTAAAGTGCAAGCTGCATACTTTCATATGAGGTGAAACCTTTTTCCCCATTTTTATCAATACTGTCCATTTCTTACATATTACTTTATTCGTTCTAGGAAACTTGTGCAAACTAATATTATTCTTGTACGTAGATGAACATTGCGGTACGCAACAATTGTTTTTACTTTTAGAAACACGTGAGGTAGTCGCCATCGGATTGTTTTCAACACAGACAAAAAAGGAACATTTTCAACTAATAGCTGATGGCGTAAACAAACTTCTACCCCGAGTTTGGCCGCTTGGCGTCGTGGCGATCTGTGCCCTTCGCGTATTGGAGGTTGTAAGTTTCCAAAACTATCAAAGTAAATTGCGTCTTTCCCCCGTTTTATGTAAGCAACCCAATGTGTACCAATATAGGTTTTATCATCCAAATTTACAATACCGCATTCTATATTTCGAACCTGCTTTGGTAAATCATCTCTCATAAAAATACCGTAAAAGTTAGGAATTTTTAAGAGTATGATTGTAAATCGATATTTGACAAGGCCCGGTTTGGCAGCTGCATTACAAATTTTTTGTCGTGAACAATCCGTATCCTTTTTTATAAGGTTTTAGATATAACCCTTTACCTAAAGCTATTGCTTCCATCGTTTTATTATGTGTTTCAGACTCTGCTAATTGTTTTTTGCCGACTGGGCATCTTTAACCACCTTTGCAATCCCTGCAGCTCCACCGCTAAGAGCTCCTAACGCGCTAAGTCCTGCAAAGATTGGAATCAAGGGTAACATTCATCTGCCCATGATTCTATGTATTTAAAGCGGACAAAACACACGCTACGTCATGTAACGCGTACGCCGAGCGCACAACAAACGTACGCCGACCGTACGCTCATCCAGAACAAGTGCCGAGCGCGGTTTTCTTATCGCTTCGAGCGTACCCTCAAGTCTGTGCTATCTTATGACTGCACACACGACAAGCGGTTTCAAAGCGGTGAGTATCAGACGCGGTTGTCAAATATCTTTGTCATATATGAAAATATTTTACTTAGATGAGTAGTATCTGACTGATCATTTGTTTTGAAGGTTATATATGTAATAATTTAATTTTAGTGGTAAATATGTGTTCCAATATCGAAACCGAAAAATTAATAATGGAAATTCAGGCAAGACCAGCCATATGGGACATGCAGCATGTTGATTATGCAAGTAAAATAAAACGAAAACGAATCCATTGTCTTGAATACGAATACTGGCAACATGTCATCGTTATGTTTATCGCGGCGACATTTTAGCCGAGTCGTGTGTTTTATCGCAGGCGGCCGTCGAATCGGCTGCCGACTGGGCGCCGACTCGTGTGTTTTATATCGCAGGCGGCTGCCGAGTCGGCCACCGACTCGGCGTGAACCGCTTCGTGTGTTTTCAGCCTTAGTCTCGTAGCAGTCGTCCTCCTCCTAATTCAGTTCGTGCTTTTTTCACCACCTGATTGAAAGTAAGCGTATCTCCGGAACAAGGTGCTCTCTTTCTCGTTTTACTGGTTTTCTTTTTAGCTCCCATCCCCATTTTTACTTTTGCCTTCATAGCTGCAGCTACTCCAGCAGCCGAGACACGTTCGCCTAAGCTAGCATCTGAAGCTCTAATACGTCCAATAGCATTTTTAGCTAAAATTCTGCCAGTTTTATGTCGTTCCTCCATATTATCAGAATGTTTTGCATAAGCCAAATCGTGCTCACGACACGCTTGATCTAATTTGTTAATTCCGGGATCTCCTCGTGCGATTCTTTTCTCAAGTTTTGTGCCTAGCCCGCAAAATTGATATCCTGGTATGTGCAATTCGAATGGCAATTTATTAATGAGCGCATTGAGTGCATCAGCACCTCGTCGGCGAATGACTGGTTTACTGTTTCGACGTCGAACAATTTTATAGAACTGAGAACAGATCGATTAGGACCATAATATATATATATATATATATATATATATATATATATATATATATATGTATAGCAGTTTTAGTATGAGTTTGTAAGTAGACATCATGAAGGTAGTTAAACTAAAAAAATTGCTTGCCAATAAAAAATCATGATGATAACCATACCGCATCTCTAAGCAGAAGACACGGTCTGCTGTTACCTTCCACAATACGATGCATCGTTACAGGCCCATCGAATTGTGGTAAAACAAACGTCGTTATTTCACTAATAGAACATGCTAATGAAGTACGATTCGAAAATGTGTATATATATTCAAAATTGCTGTTTCAACCAAATTTTGAATATCTAAGTAAGTTGTTGCAATCAATTCCTGAGGTTGGTTACTATACATACAACGATGGTGTGAACATTGTACCACCTGACCAAGCTAAATCTAACAGCATTTTTATTTTTGATGACATTGCTAGCGACAAACAGGACGTTATAAGTGAATATTTTAGCATGGGTCGACATAAAAATATAGACAGTTTCTATCTTTGTCAAACGTATCCATGTATTCCTAAACATCGTATTCGCGATAATGCTAACATGCTGGTGCTGTTTAACTAGGACGATATGAATTTACAAAAGGTCTATCGAGATCATGTTAATGCCGACATGACTTATGAACAATTTAAAGAAATGTGCGCTTATTGCTGGAATAGTCATAAACACGGATTTTTGGTAATAGACAAAGATAGTGATTTAAAGAATGGTCGCTATCGTCATGAATTTGATTCGTATATATACATCGAACAATTCTGGTATCTATTATTTGATAGAAAGCTGTTAGCGTGTGAACTAGTTTGAATCTGTCAGTATACTTGTCTGTCTAACTGTCTAGCTGGCTGTCCACCTGTCTACCTGTCTACCTGTCTAGCTGTCTACCTGTATAGCTGTATACCTTTCTACCTGTCTACCTGTCTAGCTGTCTACCGCTTACATACTTGCACCGATTATGAAAACGAATGTAGCGACAGAACTTATTAAAACTAAAAATATTATAAGACAGAAAGTTCGAGCTCTTAAGGAGGGTAAGTTGGTGGAACAACAGCTCCTCAGTAATTTTTTAAAACCTGTTGCAGAACAAATGCAAAGTCTTGCAAAAGAGATAAATAAAAAGAGAATCCTCCATCACAACTTAAGCCTTTCAAATTGAAAAAGAAAGACAAGTTAAATACAATTATGATGACGATAAATATAATCTTAAAAGAAAAACTAAACACGGTTATGATGCAGATAATATTGTTTGAATCCGCCGAAGATGATCCTTTAACAACAATAGCAAACAAATTTCAACCGTCTCACAGCATAGAACCGCAAGCTATAAGCTCTTTCTTAGAACAGTATGATAAACTTCCTAGGAAATATGTAATCAATTATCTTATAGAAAGACCAAATCTAGGGAGGTATGGAATTAGATATGATTTTATAAAAACTAACTTTATTTTGGTTGAGATGAGCTAGATATAAAGGGTTCAGATATAATTGTAAAATATGTGCGCTATGAAGGCACAGCTGTTTTGTACGAATTACTATTTAAAAACGATTCTCAAATAACTCCAACGTCGACAGACAGAACAAATTATAATATAAACAGAACAAATGCCGCGCATAGACATTTTGATAAAAATGGGCAGAAGGTAGGTTTCCAACCCAACGAAATACAAGATATTTATCAAATCTGACCCGTCATCACCACCCTTATCATCGGGGTCATTAAGGACTAAAAAGCGTTCTGGTAAAGGCATGCAACAAATGTATAAACAAGTTAGCATTAAACCGTTGGATTATGTTTATTGGGATGATCCGAACGAGTTAGTCGATCGATTAAAGTTACTCTATGCCTCTCAAGCATCCGGTCATACATATCATATAAATGAAATTGTTAGTATAATAGAAGAGTTAAAAGAGGCGGCAATCATTGAATAAAGCCAGTACGATAATGTCGAGAGATAAGTCCGGTCGCCACATTCAGAGCAGAAATCTGTACTTTTACGATGACTATGAATATTTCAATCTCCAGCATAAACGTTTAGACAATGTTACACAACCTCTATTTGGAGAGGATGCTGTCAACAAGACTCTCCTTAACAAAGAACTTAATTAGATTATTTACCGACTTTCCGAACACCAAAACTCTGCTAGTACAAATATAGAAATAGCAAATGAAATTATTGCAGACATTCAAGCTGAAATTGATCAACTTTACTTTTCTCTAAAACTAACTAAACCTCCGCCTAAACCTTCAGTTAGTGAAACTGCTCCATTTAGAGAGGTTCAAAATGACCCAGAAGAAAATAAACAGTTCGATTAAGGCTCAAATAGTAGACGAGCTACATAAGCCTGCACGAATAAATTTTCGAAGGCGTCGTGTAATAGTAATAGTAAAAGGCCGATACTCTAAAGTAAATAAAGGTTATCGATATATTTTAGTAATTATAGATGTATTTTCAAAATATGTTTGGTTAGAGCCTATAAAAACCAAAACCACTAAGGAAGTTGCTTCTACAACTGAAAAATATAATCTGAAAGCGGCAGAATTCCGAAGAACTTGCAAACAGATCAGGGTAAAGAGTTTTTCAATAAAGATTTTCAAACACTAATGAATAAATTGAAAATTAACCATTTCTCAACATTTAGTTAAAAAAAAGCGTGTGTCGTTGAAAGAGTAAATCGTACACTTAAATCTATTATGTGGAAGATGTTTAGTTTGCAAGTATCTCAAGTCAGTCACACCTACCATCACAAAAAACATAGTACAATTGGTAAAAGACCGGTTGATGTGAATAAGAGTAATGAAAAGGAAATTCTCAATCAAGTCTATAATCATATAAAATATATCGAACAATATTCGATAAAAGAAATACGCCCAACTGGACTAATGAAATATTCACAATCGATCAAGTTAAATTAACTAATCGTATTACCTATCTACTAAAAGATGCTTCCAATCGGTCTAGTCGAGGATTTTTCTACGATCTCGAGCTTCAAAAAGTTAAATATGCAGACATACATCTCGTTGAACGCGTAGTAAAACGATAACGTAACAAGGTATTTGTAAAATGGCTTGGGTTTTCAAATCAGCACAACAGCTGGATTGATGCTAAAAATATTGTCTAAATTATCACATGTTGTGATGACTCTTCACTTAATTTGCACGGGTGCTATATAAACTTGGTGTGTTGTAGTATTTCTATCATTCGCTTGTACGCGCTCTTTCCAAAAGCATGGCAGATTTCAACCAGACAATTTGCAACTTAAATGAAGTTAAAGAGTGGGGAAATGTACGAGATTTGAAGATTGACGAAAAATATCTAATAATAAATGTGTATCGGAATCCGACTAAATATGGCAATAAAGTGGCAGTAGAATTGGACAACTTCATTCTACCGGCACGCTACGATTGCCTTGCAGATACTGACCTACAACAATTATGAGAATGTCGCTACTATATCATCTCGGGTGGCAAATGTGGGAGCAGCACGAAACTTGTCTTCGAGGAGATCCCCTAGACAGAGATGACATCATCTCTAGCGTAATAATTGGCTGATGTTTATTTATTTATTTATTTATTTATTCCACGGGAAAACCCCATTACACAATATAATAGAAACAAAAAGTAATAACAGTAGTAAACACCTAAACTGAAAAATAACAATGATAAATGTTAAATGATTGGCAACACAGTATAAACAAACTTATAAACAGACAACATATTATATAAATACAGCTGAATGAAGCTTACATTATTAGGTATATACATAGTGTATCACAGATATATAATAAAATCACAACCATCTAGATCACAAATATATCAGTACAATCCAATGACCTTAAAGTAATTTTAAGTTACATTTGAATTGGTTGAAAGAGCGCTTAAACAAATCTAAATTATTTCTATTAATCACTTCCAGAGACCGGTCAATGGGTGAATGTCTGCCATAATTAGTGCGATGAAATTTAACATAAAATAAGTTGTTTTCCCTTAAGACACGGTTTGGAACTTTAAAACTAATCAAGGCAAGTAGATCATGACAATCAATATAAGAGTTAATTAATTTATACATGAAACATAAATCTGATATCATTCTACGATGTTCTAATGATGTTAAACAAACTTCGGCTCGAATTACTTCATAGTTATGGTCAATGTATAATATAAATTTGTAATAATTTTATGCATGAATGTTTTAGACAAAATAAATACAAGTATATTTACAATGGTTGTTTTATTACACCGTTGTGCTTATAAACCCGATTACAGGAACATGTCAGGTTGGTCAGTGATGTATAATATATTTGTAATAATTTTATACATCAGCAAAAATTCCCAGACAACAATGACTTCCTTGTTCAATTATTTACCAGCCTTGCACATTTCTCAAACAAGTCCGGACAGCTTTGAAGCTCCAAACAATAAAATCCGGTTTATCTGATTCAGCAAAAAATATTCCAAACAAAGACTTCATTGTTCAATTATTTTTTAGCGGTAGTGCAGATTTCTCAAACAATGGGCGTCAATGTTCAATTGGTAGACAATAATATCCAGCTAGACACCTGACATCTGCAAGTTTTGCCAAAAAATTCATCGTGGGAACCGGAAGTGTAGACCCCGGCTAGGCCCGTGACCTTGACCCCCGCTAGGCCCGTGACCTTGACCCCCGGCTAGGCCTATGACCTTGAAAAAGTTCCAGGTCAAATGTGTGCCAGAACCCCTCTAAGTACACTACTGTTTTACAACGACCACCGACATCAAAACTTAAAGATGAAGTTCTAGAATAGTTGAAAAGAAAACCCGAGCCACCAACTTTCCCAACACCTGACGAAGTAGATGGTTTTTGCACGAGATTAGCGGGAAGTTTGAGGCGCTTACCTCTAAGAAGTCGAGCCCATTTAGAGATCAAGAATGTAACTATCAAAAGTAAATGAAATTAAATGAAGTGAGAAAAAACTCTTTTCCTAGGAAGACACCATATAAACTTGCTAA
Organism: Agriotes lineatus; assembly: GCA_940337035.1. Classification (NCBI taxonomy): domain Eukaryota; kingdom Metazoa; phylum Arthropoda; class Insecta; order Coleoptera; family Elateridae; genus Agriotes; species Agriotes lineatus. The sequence continues at coordinate 76,086 of CALNHX010003120.1, read as the reverse complement.
AAAAAGGTTAGTAATTAACAAACTATCTGGTTCAATATAAAAATATATTGTTGCATCACCCAATATTTCCAAACTACCTGTCATTATGATAGCAAACCCATTAACTACTAATTTATGACTATTTTGATAAGGGTTTCTGTATAATATCAGCACGATTTCTCTCCAGAATTCAGTGTATAGTAGTCCTTCGTGCTGTTAAGACCTCAATAAATAAGTAAAGCCAACCAATTGAACGTCTTCCAGGAGCCTCTGGTACGTCTCCAGCAGACAAGCGAAACAAGCGGTTGGACAATCCCCAGCGGATACCCGTCCCCAGAGGACAACCAACTTCAAGTAAGTCGTTCTCGTTTTTCCCACAACTTCTCTTTACCCAGATTTATCTAACATAATGAGTAACGACGAGCCCGATAACACAATTCCAAGTCATGCAGAAAGTGAGGAACAATTATTAGACACACTTCCACTTTCCTTACTTTCCGAATTTATTAAACCTTTTTCGGGCGATAGAAACGAACTAACCACCTTTATTCAGAATTGCAACAGTGCATTCTCGTTAGCACAGCCTAACCAAACCCCACATTTATTTTTATATGTGGTAGCTCAAGTATCCAGTACTATTGCAAACGAAATTAACTTATCAGACGTAAGTTCATGGACCCAACTTAAACAAAATTTTAAAACTTACTATAGTCAAGTTAAGGACCTTACACAATTACACGAAGAATTAGAAAAAATTAGACAAAATCCAAACGAAAACATTACACAATTCTACAAAAGGTTAGAATTTCTCAAAAACGAATGTCTTTTTGCCGAAACAAGCGAATGTACAGCCGAAGCTAACGAATGCGAACTCAATGGGTTGAAAAAAGCCATTCAACGAACTGCCCTTAGACGTTTTATTTTGCACTGTAAGCCGGAAATCTCTCAAATGCTACGTGCACGCACTATTCTCACTTTGAATGAAGCATTTTCCATTGCGCTTCAAGAAGAAAAAGTTTTAGCTTATACAAAACCAAACATACGTCAAGGCAACACTAACACCCATAATTGTTCCTATTGTAAACGGAACAATCATTCTACGCAAAATTGCCGTAGGAAACCTTCTCCAAATTCACAATTTCGTCAACCTAACGCTCAACCACCCTTCTCTTCTTCATATGACCCTTCCAACTTCTGGAATTATTGTAAAAATAAGGGTCATCTAATAAACGAATGTCGAAAAAGACAATATAAAGAACAATACTATCAAAATTTCCAGCGTGACGCTCCTAACAACTCCAAAATCAATCAGATCGTCTCCACACAAGAGTAAGGTAGATTTTCTAAATTTCCTCCAAATTTCTCTTTTGAAAGGAATAAGGATCTTTTCAAATACGATCCCCCTATGCATCCTGCATACCCATATGCGCTACCGTTAGACTGTTACAAAACGAAATCACCCGGTCCAGAAGATGTACGTAGTCCCATAAAAGATCTTTTCCCCAGACCTACAAATTCTAAACCGAATCATTTAAACTTCAAAGACCCTCTGGAGGAGAATGCCGTTCCAGAAGATTCCCAGATTCAAGAGCCATTCAATTCAGCATAAGCTCAATGTCGGAACTAAATAGTAATCAGCTTACCCTAACATTCACCTCGTGCAATTCCGATAAACAATTAACATTTCTAATCGATACAGGTGCAACCGTGTCAATCATCAAACACGACTCAGTAGTACCTACAAAAACTGCTCTAAATAAAAGCAACATTATTTCTATAACTGGTATAAAGCCAGACAGGCCCATCACTACATTGGGTTCTACTAATCTTAATCTCTCTCTACATTCTCTAGAAATTACAGCACAAATTCACGTTGTAAATTCTTACAAAATTTCAACGCCCTACGACGGCATCTTAAGCGACGATTTCCTCGGTAATCAAAAAGCCGAAATAAATTACAATAATCAAACCATAAAAATCCAAAATTATATAATTCCTTTTAGTAACAAAATTGATTCGCATACTTTTATATTACCAGCTCGAAGCGAATCCATAATACAAATACAAATTAACAATGACCTATCCGAAGGTTTGATTAACGCCACAGAAATATCGAAAAACGTATTTATCCCTAAGGCTCTTGTTTCCACGGATTCTTCCAAAATTGCAAAATGTACCGTATTAAACTTAAATCAGTACGAAGTACATATTCCCTATCCTCAGCTAAAATTGGAACAAGTAGAAGCATATTCAAATGTAGTTTCGAAAACGGAAACAATTAACTATGTAGCAACAAACACCTCAAACATCCATGACCCCATTTCCAATCGACGAAAATTACTTAAAGACATTCGTCACGATCATTTAAACATGGAAGAAGACCAAAGCCTGTTCGACATACTTAAAAAATTCCATGATATCTTCCAGCTACCGGGAGATCAATTAACATTCAGGACATCCACACAACACGAAATACCTACATCACAAATCCCTATAGTATCTTCAAAAAACTACCGGTACCCTAAAGTACACGAAAAAGAAGTTAAAAATCAAATGGATCAAATGTTAGAACAGGAAATTATTAAAGCATCACACTCACCTTGGTCATCCCTTGTATGGGTTGTACCGAAAAAGTTAGATGCTTCGGGACAAAGAAACTGGCGAATCGTCAGAGATTACTGAAAATTAAATGAGGTAACCGTAGGCGACGCATATCCCCTTCCCAATATAGAAGAAATCCTAGATCAGTTAGGTCAGGCCAAATATTTTACAACCTTAGATCTCGCTTCTGGTTTTCACTAAATCCAAATGAAACCGGAAGACAGGCAAAAACCAGCTTTCACCACACCTCATGGGCACTATGAGTACCTACGTATGTCCTTTGGCTTAAAAACGCGCCAGCCAGTTTTCAACGACTTATGAACAACCTCCTTTCGGGCCTAAACGGTATCAAAACATTCGTCTACTTAGATGATATTGTTATTGACGGAAGTTCACTCCAAAGTCACAACAATAACTTGCGCGATGTTTTCCTACGACTACGGGAGCATAATCTTAAATTACAACCTGGCAAGTGCGAATTCTTACGAAAAGAAGTTGCCTACTTAGGTTACATCATGACACATCAAGGGTTACAACCAAACCCAGACAAAATTAAAGCAATCCTTGATATCAAAAATCCTAAGACACCCAAAGACATTAAATCGTTTTTAGGACTAGTAGGATACTACCGACGCTTTATTCCAAAATTTTCAGCTATCGCAAAACCCTAACTAATTTGTTAAAAAAGGATGAACCTTTTCTTTGGACGCAAAACTCCGAAAAATCATTTCAAGAACTTAAACATTGTCTAACTTCAGAACCTATTCTCCAATATCCAAACTTTAACGAAACATTTATTTTAACCACAGACGCTTCAAATGAAGCTATAGGATCTGTATTATCCCAAGGAGAAATTAGTAAAGACCTACCTATAGCTTACTACTCTAGAACCTTAATCAAATCGGAAAAGAATTATTCCACCACGGAACTCGAGCTACTTGCCATAGCAGACTCAGTCAAACACTACAGGCCATATTTATTTGGGCAAAAATGTATAATATTAACTGATCATAAGCCTCTGACATGGCTAATGAATTGTAAAGACCCATCATCCAGACTTGTACGATGGCGTTTAAAACTTTTAGAATACGACTACGAAATCAAGTACAAACCAGGTAAAGTTAATTCCAATGCAGACGCTCTGAGTCCCCCTATCCCACAATTAAAGAACGACAATGGCGATCTTACTAAAACGACATTCTAACTTTTGACGATTTTAAATTATTCCACCAACAAAATTTGGAAAATTAAAGAACCCAAGATTCATAGATCAATCATCAATAAAATCAAAACTTTCGTCATACCTTTAGCATGCCATGCACTAGATTCCAACCTTCATATAGACTACTTTAAACAAAATTTCCCAGACAACGTACTTACAGGAAACAACGTGAGTGACGTAGTAAAACTTTTATTACCCCAACAATCACTCTATTTATGTTACATCAAACAATTCACCATCGACTCCACTAACTACGCAGATTTATTTGATACACTGAAAAATTTACGGTCACTTTTAGACTTTAATGACGTCCAGGGCCCTATAACACAAAGCTAACATTTGTAACAAGTGTAAAACTTGTAGGAAATTCGCTTGTAGTTACAAGTCGTACTTAATTCTGTAACACAAACTTAACTGAGTGACTTGTTATAACGGAGAAAAATCTTACAAGTGTAGTTCTACACTTTAGTGGAGTAGATCTGGGTTTGGAAACGAACTCTCTCTTTTCGAAAATTTTTGTTTGTGATTTCATAGAGTCGGGCTCCCTCTTTCAGATGATCACTATGGGAAGACTACCGGAGGTGCAAAGGGAGGGAAAATTACCGTTCAAAGATATGGGAAAACGGGTTTTTCGCGAATAACTCGCTGAGTTTCATCCCGATCGGAACAGTTTATGGGAGATGAAATAAAGGACTCGCAAATACAAACAAAATGAACTTTGGTTGGTCGAAATTGGTCCAGCGGTTCGCGAGATATTTCGCTTTTAAGGTCGAAAAACTGCGCCCGGAATTTCGTCGCGGCGGGAACCCTCCGAGGGCCGTGTTCGCGTTTTTCGCGGGGAAGATATTGACCTAGCGCAGCAAGCGTAAAGAAACGGAACACCTGCGGATATCTAGGCCCACTGCGGAATTAAGTTTCGCTACACAGACGAGTCTACGAGCATCTGGACATACAGAGGCTTCCAAATTAGTTCAAGAGATCACCTCAACGACCCTTTCACTGGCAACTAAGATCAGAAAGGCTTATAGATCATCCCTCCAAATTCAATCTCGCTTAATGTCGGGTGAAGATGCCCTAGCTTTATTAGTAGATGCTAGGTTGTCTAGGCATCAGTATAATTTAATTAGATTGAGCTCTCCCAACAGATTTCCGTCTTATAAAATTATACAATCGGAGAAGAAAAAATGCTACCCAGACAGAGAATATATTAAAATAAGTCCGACTTCGGCGGAAGTGCAATGGCAAGCTCTTCTGAACCACACTTTGCAACGTTTGATTGCTGTACAAGACACTATTATAGCATCACTAAGCAACGAGGAATCGAAAAATCTATGTTTGGTATCAAAGTGGGGCTTCGATGGCAGCTCAGGTCATAGTTCATACAAACAGGCATTTCATGGATGCGAAGCCAGTGATTCGGTTGTATTTATAACATCTATAGTACCTATTCGTCTAGTATGTGACCCAGAAAGCAGGAACCCTAAAATAATTTGGCAGAACCCACGTCCTTCTTCGCCTTTAAAAATTGCATGCTTAAAAGAATCAACCCAAGTTTTTGTGGCAGAAAAAAACGGGTAGCCGACATCTTCGCAGTAGTGATTTCATCCACGACAGATTAATTTCAGTCAGTCACAAACTGATTTTTGCAATGATTGATGGTAAGGTTTGCAACGCTCTCACGGATACCTCATCTACACAGAAATGCTATGTTTGTGGCGCAACATCGAAAGATTTTAATTCCATTGAAAAAATTATTAATAGAGAAATGACTACTGAAAACTTGCAATTTGGAATATCAGTATTGCATGGCTGGATACGACTTTTTGAATGCCTACTACACTTAGCTTACAAACTTCCTATCAAAAGGTGGCAAGCGCGAGGTGACAACGATAAAAAAGTAGTTGCAGAAACCAAACAAAGTATCCAAAAGCAATTTAGAGAGAAAATGGGATTAATCGTGGACGTCCCTAAACCCCGTTTTGGAAACTCCAATGACGGCAACACGGCCAGACGTTTTTTTTCAAATCCTGACCTTTCTGCAGAATTCACCAAAATAGAAGTAGAATTGATTAAAAGAATGCATATTATATTAGTAGTCGTATCATGTGGACATTCAATTAACTTGATAAGTTGGGTCCCGAGTGGTGTAGCTTGAACAAGCGTCCACGTTCGATCAGCAGAGTTAAGCAACGCTGTCTCTGGTCAGAACTTGGATGGGAGTTCCACGGCTGCATCTCTCGGCGCCTCGTGGTACGGCTATCACGGAAAAAAGTTGGTCCCGGCGGTCATACAACATCATGACAGTCGTTAGTGGGGTTGGAAGTCCTCATAACTGCACAGCGACGCCCATAATTGGCCTAACGGCTGTTAGCTGAGTGCAAATTAAATAAATAAATAAAATAAATAAGTTCCGGCAATTTACACATAATACTGCTCGACATTTTGTGGAAAAGTATGGTTGGTATTGTATGCCTCCTACACTACATAATTTTTTTATTCATGGACCAGATATAATATCTTCTGCTTTGTTGCCCATTGGATAGTTAAGTGAAGAAGTTCAAGAAGCACGAAACAAGGATTTCAAAAAGTTCCGTGAGCATTACTCCAGAAAATGTAGTCGCGAAAAATCCAATGGGGATATTTTTAATTTATCTTTATTAAGTTCGGATCCCGTAATTACCAGCAAGAGGAAGCTACCTAAAAAGAAACTCCAATACTTGCCAAAAGAGGCTTTAGATTTGTTAGTGCCTCCACCGGTCTTAGAATGTCAAGGTGATGATAATGATGATGACGAAGGATCATTGCATTTTGATTCTGATGACAGCTATTGACAAATATATGTAGTTATACATATAGACATTTTACCAACAATGCTTTAATCAAATTATATTCTGAATACTTTTGTAATTTTTCTGTTCAATAAATTAATCTTTTATTTTACGATGCGATGTTTTAATTGTTTTCCATTGATTTTAGGGTGAATTATATATGACTCCGAAATTGTAGGATTTTAATTACGTTTTTTGGTTTTCGCCACCCCAAAAACTACCCTATTTTATCCAAAAGATTTTTTCCACAATTTTTCCGTTAATTCGGAGGTAGAATTCTATAGGAATCCGAAGTTTCAGAATTTTACTCGGCCATTTCGACTTCCATCCCCTAAAAACACCCCAATTTGTTAATGGTATGTTTTAATTGTTTTTCCTGTATTCACGAGCTTAATTTACACCAGTTTAATAAGTTTCAGAATTTTGGCCAAAAAAATGTTTATTCTGTCCCACTGTGCGCCGGTGGAAATGACTCCGCAGTGTCAGACATAGCAATAAAAAACTGCCTTAAACTATGATTGCCTCCTGGATTGGCAGTACTAGTAGCAGCAGCAGCTGTACTTTGCAAGTACCTCTCCAAAACACAAGCAACAGAATTTTGTACTGTAGAGGCTGCTTTCGTTTTTTTTTCTTTTAGGTGCCGGTAGTGCTGCTCTTAATGTTGTATTGCTGGATGATGCTGGTGTCGAGGGTTCCGAATCACTCATATTTTCGATGTTACCAACATTTTCTTCATCCTCCTCAAAAACTTCAGGGCTGTCAGCAGTAGAGACCGATTCGGAAACAATGCTTTTTTGATCTCGATCCGGCAAAAATTTTTATAAGAATGACATCTCATTTTCGAACTTGTATGCCGCCTGATTTTAGTAGCCGCATCCTCACTTTTGCGTTTCCTAAATTTCAACGCCTTACTATAATTATCGCGCAACCTTCACCATCTGTCCTTGCAATCAGATACTGAAAATTAAAAAAAAACAGATTACATTCAGAGTACTCGACACCTGTTGTTTATAGCTCATCAAACTATTTGTTTCAGGTTCTTGGCAACTGGAGATACTTTTAAAACCATATCATTCAGCTATAGACTGGGTCACACTACTGTGAGAGAAATTGTACATTCAACACGTATTTTAATTTGGAAAAAACTACAACCAACTGAAATGCCTACTCCTACAGCAGAGATGTGGAAAAGCATCGAAAAAGATTTTCGCGAGAAATGGAATTTTCCAAACTGTATAGGTGCTATAGATGGAAAGCATGTAATCATCGAAGCTCCTCCCAACAGCGGAACCCTGTATTATAATTACAAAAGACCTTCAGTATAGTATTAATGGCATTAGTAGACGCAAATTATAGAATAATTATTGCCGATGTTGGCGCTTATGGAAAAAACAGTGGAATATTTACAAATTCCGTTATGGGAAAGGCCTTATCAAATTTAAAACTATCAATACCTTCTAATAAAATTCTTCCTGGTACTAACACTGCTTTACCACACGTTATTGTGAGAGATGAAGCTTTCCCGTTGCATAAAAATATAATGCGTCCATATCCTAGAACTCGGACACTACATGATGAGGCCAAAGCAATTTTTAATAACCGACCGAGTCGTGCTAGTAAGCTATCAGAAAATGTATTCGGGATATTAACACAAAAGTTTAGAATTTATCAGAGTAGACTGCAAATGTCACCAGAGCATATAGATAATGTAATATTAGCAACTTGTTGCCTACATAATTTTCTTCGCGGTGATTCACGTACGACAGAAAATGACGCAGATGATAATAATAATATACACACATCAACAATCCAAGAACTTAGAAACGTTGGGGGTAAAGCCACTGAAGAAGCATTACATATTCGCGAAGAATTTAAAAATTACTTTTGCATTACAGGGGTTGTAGATTGGCAAACAGAGATGATACGAAGAGGATATAGATATCAACAGCAAACATAATAATAACAATTCAGAATTTCTATTTTACAAACTGAGTAATGTTTAAAAATATACTACTTATATATAATAATATAATGTAATAATGTCATATAATAAAATGCGTTTTATTCACCCTTCAGTGCTAGCGCGCGATACATGTGTATCCCACTTGCTTCTGAAACGCGCTTGCGCGGTAACACGAAGTACGCCGCAGGCCTGCCTTTAGGTAATCCTTCGAAACAGTTCGCTCGTAACTGTGACAGAGTATGGTTGTGCTTTTTTGGCACTTAATTGTGATTGGCGCTAATTTTTGACTTTGGGATACGAGAGTGTCCCACGCGACCGCTAAGGTTTCATTTTTATCGATTTGTTGCTGGTAAGTTTTTTATTTGTTTTTAATATATCTCAGTAATTTTTTTAACTTTTAGCTGTCTAACAATGACAAGCAGAGATCCAGCAAAATGGACGCAATGGTTTAACGAGTTAGAGGAAGAGGAGGTACTAGGGGAAGCAGATCCTAATGAGGACGAAGGCGATCTTTGTACAAAAAGTGACCACGATTCAGCGTCAGAACAAGATGCCGATGAACAGGATACCAAGGAAAATTTAGAATGGTATAGTGATGATAATGTTCCTGGTTACATAGGAAAGGACCATACCACGCAATGGAGAAAAATTTGTCCACCGAAAACAAGAACTAAGGTACATAATATTTTTGACAAAAAACCAGGACCTAGAAATAATGCAGTGCACGCTAAAACTGAATTGGAATGTCTTCAAATTTTTTTGAGCGATAATATTAAAGAAAGGGATGCGAGACTAACGGATACTTGTGAGATAAGAGCTCTACTTGGAATGTTATATCTTCTAGGAGCCAGCAGATCAGGTAGATAAAATATAATGAAGTTCTGGAGAACGGATGGTATTGGAATGGACGCTGTTTATTGCACCTTGTCCTACAACCGATTCCGCTTTCTTCTACGTTGCCTACGATTTGACGATATAACCAGTCGCCAAGAGCGGAGACAAAATGATAAGCTAGCGGCAATAAGATAAATTTTAGAACTGTTTTTAGAAAACTGTCAAAAGTCAGTAGTACCTGGATCAGATCTAACGGTTGACGAACAGTTGGTGGCGTTTAGAGGTCGATGCCCTTTTAGGCAATATATTCCGTTGAAACCAGCTCAATATGGCCTAAAAATCTTCGCATGTATACCATGTACCAAGTACCATGTATACTTTGAATCTGGAAATATATGCTGGAAGTCAACCAGAAGGTCCTTTTCTCGTATCTAATAATCCTACGGAAGTTGTCAAACGGCTTGTAGGGGTGGTGAAAGGTACATTTCGTAATATAACCATTAATAACTGGTTTTCTAGTTTTCCACTGGCACTAGAACTCAAAAGTGAATACAAACTTACAATGCTGGGAACTCTAAAAAAAACAAAAGGGAAATACCTGCTGAACTGGTAAATACTGCAGAACGACCAGAAAAAAGTAGTCAGTTTGCTTTTCATAAGGACTGCACTTTAGTTTCGTTTGTTCCTAAAAAGAAAAAAAATGTGCTTCTTTTATCAACAACTCACTCAGATGACAGCATTGACAAAAATACTGGTAAACCCATGATGATAATTGACTACAATCACACTAAGCCACTGCCAGAAACAGTAGAAGGTGGCCGCTTACGATTTTCTTTGATGTTATGAACATAGCAGCAATAAATGCACTCGTACTTTACCAACTAAATCATCCCGATTTTACTATTATTCGGCGTAAATGTTTATATTCTATAGCTTTGGACCTCATAAAGCCACAGATTAGCAGAAGACTACACCTTCAAAATATTCCAAAACAACTCAGGGACAAGTGCCAGCATATTCTTGACGTTGAAGAACCTTCAACTTCTACCGGAACAAAATACGCACCAGAAGCAAAGAAGCCCAAACCTGGAAATGGTCGATGCTATATATGTCCTCGAAAAAAAGACAAAAGGACTAGACATTACTGCGTTACGTGTAACAACTGGGTCTGTAACGAACATACGAAGGAATCGCCACTCCTTTGTGTAAAATGTGGAGAAAACAAACATCAATGAGAATTTAGGTTTTGTTTGTATTTTTTATTTTTTTTATGTAATTTTCATTTGGATGTTTAATAATATATTTCTTACAAGGATTTGTGTTTTTTTCATTAATGCGCAATAATTTTGTTGGATTTTACTCTATATTATTACTCTGGGATACAAATGTATCCCACGCGACCGTTCGTGTAACAAATCCCCGCGCGAGTAATCCAGGGTTAATAAACTTACTTGGTTGCCTCATGTGCTGCGACATTTCTTTCCAGTAGTTATTTTTTTCTTTCTTGATTGGCGTAATTCTTGTCCGCGAAATCATACAATTCCTTGTACCCACTGACAAGAATTATGAACTTTTCTTCGTCCATTTTATACAATACGTAGTGTTCTTCAACTTTTCGTGTTGCGTTCTGTCATGGAAACCAGCGCACACTGTTCACTACTGTCGGCAACGCGTCAGATTTTACCGCGAAAATATTCTCCACAGGGATATCCGGTTGGGGCGACGAAGGCCGGTCTAGCACGTTTCCGAGTAGTGGGCATTGTTTCATTTAAAATGTACTGAAATAACAAATTTTCTACCGTCGTGTTGCGTTCCGTTGCCGGCCCTTCCGGGCTAGTGCGCGCGGACCTTTATACTCTTCAAAACAATTATGGCGTCATGTTGTCAACTGAACTACTAGATTCTCTCAATTGACTGATGCACAAAACGTACTGTTGCAAGGTATTCAAGTCGACAAAGAACTAGCTGGCACTGTTTTTCCTAGAATTCTTGCTGATAAAATATCTTTGGTTGCCATGTTTGGTGCGCTGTATTTGAAGAGTCATCGAGAGAAATATTTTATCAGTGCCTGCTCAAGAAAAATGTGTGAGTTGTCAAGTCTTTTGAGTGCAGTGATGGATGCAGATCCTTCAATAAAATCTTTGTTCTATGTTCTACACAACATTTTGATTTAATAGTACAGTGTTGCAAAGAGGTTTCAAAATTTGATGTCAAGACAGACAATTACAAGTCACCTACTTACACTATGAATATTAATACCTCTTTGAAGCAATGCTGTGACATAGCGATACTGAATGTACAGAAAAGAATATAGAAAGTTTTTACTAAGTCGGCTGCAGAAGCTGAAGCTGATTTAAAAACAATGAAGCAGTTATTGCAGGATTCCTGGCGTTTTGAAGTTTCAACAAAGACTGGCGGATCTTAATTCTAACACATTGAACAAAATTTTAATTGTACCTCTTGCTGCTGATCGTAGAATCTTCAAATCCTATCTAGAAACGAAGAGTAACAAGGCTTCCACACAGTTTGAGCAAAATGATACAACTTTAAGGCATTCCAAACTTTAATGGAAACGGTGTTTTGTCGTCTATTGCTGCTCAACAGAAAAAGAATTGGTGAACTACAAAGGATGCCTTTACAGGTTTCCGTTGAGAAAAATTCAATTCAAAATTATGAAGTTTTCAGAAGCCGTAACTCCAACTGAAAAGATTCTGTTAAAAAAATTCAAAAGAGTAGTCATCAGAGGCAAAAGCGAAACAAGGGTGCCCATTCTGTTTAGTATTGGGCTTCAGCATCATACGCAAAAACTTATCGAACTAAGGGGAAATTTCATTAATCCGAACAACATATATATTGTGTTCGCAAACTTTAGGACAAATACTTCAATCACCGGTTACAAAGTGATACAAAAATATGCTACTAGCAGTGGTGTTAAAAGCTCCACCGCCCTAACTTCCACCAGACGGAGAAAGCACGTAGCCACTATGTCCCAATTATTTAGCATGTCGGGTAACGACTTCGATGATTTGAATTGTAACGACGATGATCAAAATGAATCGAAGGACCCCCCCCCCCACTGAACGAGGCTGGTCCTTCTGAAATTTCTGTCATACAAGACACTATAGATATAACGAAATCTAAGAAACCGAAACGAATATGGACCGAAGAACAAAAGGCAAAAACTAAAAAATTCTTAGCAAATCGCATCAAAAACAAAAAACCTAAAAGGCTTGAGGTGATAGAACTTAAATCACAGACTGATAATCTTTTGGATAACAAATCATGGGAACAAGTGAAAGTGTTCGCTCAGAACCAATACACTAAACAATAATTGAAAAGACTGTTATTCTGTTATTTCCTGTATTACTTAATATCATGTAATATTTGCATTTTTTCATGCAGGAACATTTTTTATGTTTTATTTTTGTAGTTGGTACGCCCTCAAAATGGTAATTAATGAAATAGTTTTAAATAAAGTGTAAAATTTTTATATTTCAGCGACACTTTGTATGCTTCTTTGTGTTTTTTTGGAGTTTGCAGCTTCAACATTAATATACTCTTATACGCACAAACACGCACACTTATACACTGAAAAACAACAAATTCTTACTCACTAGGTTTTACCAAAAACTCCACAAAGTAAGTTTTACTTTTTAAAAGACAGTACCATTTGGAATAGCGATTTAAATTTATATGATGTCCAAAAAATCCAAAAATGTTTGATTCGATTTATAGAAGACACATTATTTTTTATTTAAAGCAAAATTTAAAACAAAAACAATTTTTAGAACATTAATAATATTTACTGCCCAGCAGATAAAAAATTCAATTACAGATATATCTAAATACAAGATTTGAATTTTGAAATTTAGGATTTTTCAGTTTCTTTTAATACGCATCCCAAATTTTTCATTATTGCGCAAAATACAAATTAAGAAAGTATTTTAAGATGTCGAAATTCAATTAAATAGATTTGGTGGAAATATCATACAATAATTCTATACAATAAAGCGGTGGACTTTGCAACGATTTTTCCGTATTTCTGTACATAGATATTTTTGAGCTTTTATTGGGTATTTCGCGACCAAAAACTATCAAATTACAAAAATTAAAACATGTAACGTTTCGAGAGTTAATCTCCCGTTCTCAAACAATAAAAAGAATAAATGCTGTAAAAATTAGGTATTTAAAGATACTTAGCTTTGTGACACCTTTGCACCTACAAATCGTAGTCGCCGCCTCAAGCTGTGCCAAGGCAGAAGTAGAAAGATAAATCACTTACTTCCACTTTCAGAGTGAGTTAACCTGTGTTGTTGATTTCCCCGATTTAGTCAGAAAGTGGTGGCGCTTCAATATTAATTTAACATCTTTTAGCCCGTTTACCGGATCGCCGCCCTAGTTCTAAGGTCGTCATGAACTCGCCCTTCTCCCTGAGCGTTTAAGCCGGAGCAACCTTTTGTTACCGTCCATCGTAACGGGGTTAGGGCCGCAAACTTTGTATAAAAATTCCCGATTGTGTCGTAAAGTCGCTTTTTGACGGTAACAAGTTTACAATTACCTATCCATCGCTATTTACCAGGAATACCAAGACCACCCCCTTGCACTTTTATTGCTGACAATGCATTTCGAATTATGGAAAATTTAATAAAACCACTCCAACAAAGAGTAAATTATCAAAATCGTATATATAACTATCGTCTTTCAAGAGTGAGAAGAATGGTGGGGAGCAGATTCGGGAGTGTTCTGTTGAACCCAATTAATTTGAGCCCAGAAAAGGTTCAATTAATTACATTATCCTGCCTTACATTACACAATATCTTGTTTACCGAACATACCTGCTACACAGACGAAAACATAGAAACGAAGTCCAATATAAATTTGCAGCATATAAATAAGCAGGTTGACAACAAATCAACAGGTACTGCTGCGAAAGAATTTCAAAACTTCTTTTAAATCACCTTGACAAGATGATGCAGTTAAAGGTGGAAACTATTAGACATATATAATATACTTGTATTTAAAATGACATAAAACAGTACGCACACAATTTAAACATCTAAGCGTTTTAACCAATAAATGTTTGCATTTTGCAAAGAGTTTCTGCTTTATTTAATTATATAATTACTCACGGTGCTGCTCTTAAATGAATTCATATATTGCATTAAAAATATGAATTTAGTACCATGTAACTAACATATTGAATGCTGTGAATAAATTATTTACTTAAATAAACTTATTACATGAATATATATTACTGACACTTAACATTACTGTAATTGCCTCAGGTTATTGCATTTTTTCAATAATTTATTAGCAGTTGCCAGAATATCTGCTTTAGGTTCAGCCCTCACTTGCTCCAAATGAATTCTATTTAACTTCGATGTTACTTATTTTTATCCCCATATTTCCACACTTCCTTCACCATTCTCTAAGAATGTTCTCTGTATGATGTCATTCTCTAAGGACTTCATCCAAGTAGATTTTAAACAGTGTGGTAGTTATACAGTATTCTAGTCCTAGCCCCTTACTGGCTTAAAATTTGCAAGCTAACGCCTTCCCAACCTTGACAGAGCTGATACTCACACAATCGTTTGCTACTTGTATTCTTTGTTACAATCACTACCGGACTAGAATACGGAGAGCTTGAAGATTGTATGGTTAAATTGTTAAGTAAGCGATCCACTGTTTCACGTAGCTCAAGTTTCTCCATTTCACCATGTATGTTTACTATAATCGCCAGCAACGGTTTCCAGATGGGAACATCTGCAGAACCTACCCAGCGATACCCAATCCGCATAAAAAATAATATCCTGTTGCAGATTAAAAAGTTCAAGTCACTAAGGCTTCTTGAAGTGTTCGAACGGCCTGCTCCTGCTCAGAGTTTCAATACCATGTAGCTCCTTTTTTAAATTAATTTGTTCGAGTACGCGACTTGTGAGAGAACGGCAGAAGAAATTTTCGAAAATGGACCACCAAACCCAGGAATTGTCGCACCTGGTGAATATCTTTGGGACGAGGAAAATCTACAATTGCTTGGATCTTCTGTTGACTAAGTTGAACGGTTCCGTCCTTTATATAATAACCTATATACTCTATTTCGTTTTGGCTAATAAAACACTTAGCTAAGTTAAGGGTAATATTATTGGCTCTAAATAAGTTTAGTACCTCCTTCAGGGTTTCGATTTCTTCGTTAAAGTTCTTGAAGGGATTAGCATATAGTCTAGGTCTAGATATACAAGTGAAACAGAGGCAACCCAGTGTCCAAGGCCTGTTGGAATACATACGGCGCATTTGACAGACGAAGTGATACTTCAGGGGTTAGATAAGCAGTATACGTGATGAAATCGAGCGACATTTTGATTTGGTGATAGCCACGTAAGAGGGTGATACTTGTAAAATACTGATATCCCGAAAGTCGGTCAATCAAATTCTCTGTTGCTGGTAACAGCTCAGGATCTCGCTCAATAATTTTGTTCAGCTTCCAATAATCGACACAATCATTTGCCACCTGTATACTTTGTTACCATCATTATTGGAGAGCTTGAGGGTTGTATGGTTCCATTGTTAAGTAAGCGATCCACTATTTTACGTAGCTCAAGCTTCTCCATTTCGCTAAGCTTATAAGGTCTACTAGGAACGTTTTTGTCGGATGTTAGAAACCGTGCCTATTCCAGCGGTATTAACGGAAAAACAAAAACCTAAAGCTGCGTTACATCACTTATTAGCACGATACGGTGGCCATCGAGCTTGCCAACGTTTATCTGTTTCGAGCAACCAATCTCATTCACAGAGAACGCGTAACATGTAAAACAAGGACCAACTCGTATTTGACGGCAGGGTCCGCTGTAAAGTTCTGACCGACAAGTATATCAACACCAGAAAAGCAGATCGCAACTTCCACTAGTTCAATGTTTAGTTCAAATCCTTCAAAAAGTAAGCGAACTGTTTCTAAACAAATATGACATTAATTTTATCGAAAATAAATTTAAATCTAATACTTGTGCAATGAAATTAACTTCTAATTGCATCAATCATTAGTTCAACGCCGTCGATTTTAACTACACAAAAAACTGTTTTTGTTATACGGATTCCAGTACCATCAAAAGTTAGCAATATTTGTCCAGATGACAAGTGCCGTGTCTACGTTTCGAGCAATCAATCTCATTCACAGAGGGCGCGTAACAAAATGTTAAACAGGGACCAACTCGTTTGTATTTGATGGCAGGGTCCTCTGTAAAGTTCTAACCGACAAGTACATCAACATCAGATAAGCAGATCCCAACTTCCACTAGCTCAATGTTTAGCTCAAATCTTTCAAAAAGTAAGCGAACTGTTTTTAAACAAATCTGAGATTAATTTTATTGAAAACAAATTAAATCCTATAATTGTGCAAAGAAACGAACTTGGAATTGCATCAATGTTCAGTTCAACCCCGTCGATCTTAACTATACAACACACTGTTTTTGTTATAATGATTTCAGTACCACCAAAAGTAAGCAATATTTTTTTCCAGATGGCACGTGCCGTGTCTCTGACTTATGGTGTTCGCCCTCCTGTCCCAATGGAGCTACAGAAACCATCACCTACACTGTTGGAATACATACGGCGCATTTAACAGACGAAGTAGTACTTTGAGGTATTCAAATTTACCTTCAGGGGTTAGAAAAGTAGTATACGTGATGGAATCGAGCGACATTTTAATTTGGTGATAGCCACTTAAGAGCTCGAGACTTGTAAAATACTAATATCCCGAAAGTCAGTCAATCAAATTCTCTATTACTGGTAACGACTAAGGATCTCGCTCAATAATTTTATTGATCTTCCGATAATCGACACAATCGTTTGCCACCTGTATTCTTTGTTTGTTACCATCACTATTGGACTAGACTACGGACAGCTTAAGGGTTGTATGGTTCCATTGTTAAGTAAGCGAGCCACTATTTTACCTAGCTCAAGTTTCTCCATTTCGTCGAGCCGACAGGGTCTGCTAGCAAAGTTTTTGTCGGATGTCAAGAAAATTTTCATTTCGCTGATGTGTGCCTATTTCAGCGGTATCATCGGAAAAACATGAAACGAAAGCTGCGATCACACGAGCATGCCTACGTTTCGAGCAAGCAATCTCATTCATAGAGGGCGCGTAACAAAATGTTGAACAGAGACCAACTCGTTCGTATTTGATGGCAGGGTCATCTGTAAAGTTCTGTCCGACAAGTACATCAACACCCAGACAAGTAGATCACAAATTCTACTAGTTCAATGTGTAGTTCAAATCTTTCAAAAAGTAAGCGAACTGTTTTTAAACAAATTGAGATTAATTTTGAAAACAAATTAAATCCTATAATTGTGCAAAGAAACTGACTTGGAATTGCATCACTGTTCAGTTCAACCCTGTCGATCTTAACTGCACAAAAAACTGTTTTTGCTATACGGAATTCAGTACCACCAAAAGTAAGCTATATTTGTCCAGATGGCAAGTGCCGTGTCTCTAACTTATGGTATTGGCCCTCCTGTCCCAGTGGAGCTACAGAAACTATCACCTACACTGTTGGAATACATACAGCACATTTAACAGACGAAGTGGTACTTTGAGGTATTCAAATTTACCTTCAGGGGTTAGAAAAGTAGTAGACGTGATGGAATCGGGCGACCTTTTGATTTGGTGATAGCCACTTAAGAGGGCGAGACTTGTAAAATACTGATATCCCGAAAGTCGGTCAATCAAATTCGGCTCAGGATCTCGCTCAATAATTTTGTTCATCTTCCAATAATTATAATCGACACAATCGTTTGCCACCTGTATTCTTTGTTACCTTCACTTCTTCTTCTCAGCCTTTCTCAGTCCATTTGTGGACTTAGGCCTTCTTAAGATCATTCCACCTCGATGTATTCTGAGCCACGTTCTGCCAGTTGAAACCACTCGTTTTCTTCATAACATCCGACCAATGCGTTTGAGGTCTTCCAGTTGGTCTCTTCTGCCCCCATGGTCTCCAATTAAGTAATATTTTTGTCCATCTATCTTGCGATCTTGCTACATGGCCTGTCCATTCCCACTTCTGCTTTGCCATTCGCTCCACTATGTCGTCCACTTTTGATACACTACCTAGCCATGTATTTCTCTTTTTGTCTTTTACCATCACTACCGGACTAGAATACGGAGCGCTTAAGGGTTGTATGGTTCCATTGTTAAGTAAGCGAGCCATTATTTTACGTAGCTCAAGTTTCTCTATTTCGCCGAGCCGATAGGATCTGCTAGCAACTGCTCTATGAACGGTCTAGAAGTCTAGAAAAATACGTTAATTTATTACTTGATGAAGTATACATTAAAACTACTGTAACATATAAAGGAGGAAAAATTGAAGGGTGTGAGTGGCAATAGGGACACAGTTGCATCTACAGTAGAAACTTTTATGATTAAATCAATGTTATCTCATAATTGTGATATGGTTTTACAAACTGAATATTTAACAGAATTATTGGGAAATGTAGTAAAAGTACTCACGGAGACAGGATATCACATTTTATGCATACAGGCTGAAAACAATGCACTTAACGGAAAAGCTTTTGAACAATTAGGTGACGGTCAACTGAAGAATTCGATAGATTACACACAACTGTCACATGACTGATATCCAATGAGATGATCAGCTCCCTAGGGAAACTTATCAACCGATAAGCTCCCTAGTGCTAATTATCGACCTCGTAGATTGTGTCATAATAAGAAATAGAAATGCAAGAAACAAGCAATTTGAGTTTTTTTGCATTATTAGATTAATTTTAAATCATAATTCGTTTACGGGTTTTGTGTAATAATCTTCAAAATATAAACGCGGACGACACACTTACATATAATTTTGTGCGTGCCAAGAGTCATCGTGCTGGTTGCCCTTAGAAAACTGCCCTCGGAACAGTTTTCATTGCAACCAACATTCGACCCTTGACGTCTGCAAAATTATCGGTAAGTATGTCTCGTCTTTATTATATTACTACTGAAAATCCAAAATATGTCAGTGATGACCACAGACTGTTTTTAGCATTTGATACTGTCCATATCTTCAAATGTATTAGAAATAACTGGAAAAATCAAAAAGATCCAGAGCAGGCATTTATTTTTCCGGATTTCCCTGATTCTCACAATGAATGTAGTCCCAGTGGCAGTTACGAATACACAACGAAATTTCGGGTTTGCGTTAATCATTTAAAAATTATTCAGAGAGACGAAGAAAATACATTGTTAAATATGCTCCAGTCTTGAGTGGGAAAAGTCTTAAAAAAAGCAAAATGTAAATTCACAAACATGTGAAGGAACTATAGAGTTTTTGGAAATAATTTCACGTTGGTGGAAAATTGTGAATTGCAAATCTTTGTATGAAGACCAACATAAGAGAGATCCATATCGTAGTCCAATTTAAAATATGAACCACGAAAATGTGCTCTTTTTGAGAAAATTTGTAGATTGGATTGACAATGGGAAAAAATAGAAATTCAAGGAAAAAAAATAGAAGTGGCAACTTACTAATGAAACATATCAAAGCCTGCGTCACACTACGCTAACTTTAATTGCGTTATATGATAATCTGATAACCACTTTAAATTTTGAATACGTTCTTTTAGGGAAATTTCTCTCTTTGTTAAAATTACAATCGGCTAGCCGTGGATATTTTGAAATAAGATTTTCTAGCCGATTCTGGAAAAGTAACTAGTTCAGACAGGTTGGATTCTGACATTTTTAATGAATTTAAAGATGCTGTTACTACATCTAGATCTTTAGAAAGAACTAACAATGATACATCTGTGATTACATATATTGCTGGCTATAGTTACTTCAAGAAAAGTTATAAGTCATAGTTGTAGTTTGTGCATGCAGTTTATTGCGAGCGAGGGAGATTTAGAAGTTGAAACACTATCCGAAAATTTACCATACTTGAAGTGTTTAGATCGAGGTGGGTTGAAATATCTAACTGAAGTTTTGTTGGTCGTTCTTACTAAATCATATACAGTAGAACTCCGATATAACCAACTCGTGATATAACGAACGCTCGCTTTTAATGTACAAAAATTGAAGTCCCAACCAAAACCCAATACTTTTGCATGTATTTAGGTTTGCTTCTAACGAACATATATACCGGGTATTGACTTGGGCGACGCACCATAGGAATTTGCATAGTAAATTATTTATGTTCAATTATTTGCTCTCCTAATTACTTTAGAGTTAAAGTGTAAATACATTTTTTGTAGAGAAAAAAATACTGCATCCATTCATACTGTTGCTAACACTTTTTTATTTTCCGGAACCAAAGGAATGCAAAAAACAAACTAGCATTTTCACAAAAATCAGTGATGCCATGGAATTATTGAAACAAGCCAATGCCAACGCAAATACGTGTGGCGCGACAATATGTGCTGTTTGTTTGTTTGTCATTGATGTTTGACGTTTATAAGAATTCATTATTAATTATGTTCTGCTTAATGTTTCTAAGGTATCTAGACCTTGTCCATAACAAAAATGGTTTTACGAGTATGGTGGACGCTCGTTAAGTAAGCTCCTTGTAAAATATCCGTATCGGCAAATTCCAAACAGTACAACCATTAATAGACTGATTCATTTTAAGTTTAAGACTACAGGCAAGTTATTAAATAATTGTAGGTGCAATAATGAGGTTCACAGCTTACACCAAAATGAGAAAAACGACAATACGTTCAATCTTTTGACGGCAGTGACTGGATGATCGCCCCGCACGCACTTGCGTTGGCATTGGCTTGTTTCAATAATTCCATGGCATCACTGATTTTTGTAAAAATGCTAGTTTGATTTTTTGCATTCCTTCGGTTCTGGAAAATGAAAAATTGTTAGCAGCAGTATGAATGGATGCAGTATTTTTTTCTCTACAAAAAATGTATTTACACTTTAGCTCTAAAATAATTAGGGGAGCAAATAATTGAACATAAAGAATTTACTATGCAAATTCCTATGGTGCGTCGCGCAAGTCAGCACCCGGTATAGCGAACGCTCGCATATAACGATCAAATTTACAAAGAGAAATTGATATAACGCTCGGTTATAACGAACTAGGTCACAAATGTGCGCGAGATTATTCCTGTTTTATGACACCATGGCCAACCATGAACCACAGCTGGCCATAACTTACTTATTTTTTAACCTTCCGCAGTTCATAGCGGTTGGTGGTTCCCCTAATTTCGTTTATGTGTGTATGTTGTATGTATTAGGTATACAATTCTTGCAAAATTCAGTTTGCTTCTGTAAGCCGTAAGTGTAACTAACTGTTAAGAACAGTAAACCACAATGGAGCATAAAAGTGTAAACAGAAAACCATTTACAATTACAGAAGTTATAAAAATTATTAGCGAACTTGAAAAAAGCCGTTCCAACGCTGAAATATGCGGCGAATTTAATTTGCCAAGGTCCACTGTTTCCACGATTAACAAAAACAAAAATAAAATACGAGGGCTGCTTAACCTAAATGTGACTCAAGTAAAAAAAATGGAAAACCTGTTCGAAGAGATGTGGACAGTGCATTACTAAAGTGGTTTACCTATCAAAGAATCCAAAATGTTTTAACTAATGGTCCTATTTTGCAATCTAAAACAAAAGAATCATCAAGATTGTATCCCGAGTCAAGCAACAGTGAAGTTGTATGTACGAAAGGATGGGTGGATAGATTTAAAAAAAGGTAGAATATCAACGCGGGAAAAATACACGGAGAAGCTGCCAGTGCTCCTGTAGAAAGTGTAACTTCATGACTGAGAGATATTTGGGCAGAATTAAAGAGGCTACGAAGAAAATTATACCTTTAACGGGGATGAGACGGGGTTGTTCTACAAAATGACGTCACATAAGACTTTGAAATTTCACGGATAAAAATGCGTTCGGGGGAAACAAAGTAAGGAACACATGACAATGTTTGTCTGTGCAAATATGATAGGGACTGAAAAGCGAAAATTATTCATTATAGGAAAATCACTGAATCCGAGGTGTTTTAAAAATTGCAACACTTTGCCCGTAACGTATACAGCCAATAGAAAAGCGTGGGTAACATCAGAAATTTTTGAAAAACAAATGAGGGAGTGGGGTCCTGATTAGAAAGGAAAAAATAGGAAAATTATGCTACTGGTCGATAATGGTCCAGCTCATCCTCGAATTTAAAAATTTAAATGCAATTAAACTTACCTTTCTACCTCCTAACACTACAGCGGGCAGCCACGAATTTGAAGTTGACTACCTGACCTCTTTTAATCCTACCCTCGAATTGAACGCCAACAAAAGGATTAACATTAATATTGACAGACCTTTGTGGTCGGTCATATTAGGCGCTTATTACCTGGTTTTCTTACATTTTACCTTTAAACTGGACGCCCAAAAATTGTATATACCACTTTGTGCAATCGTTTGGCAGTTGAAAATACTAAGTGATTGATATTACTTGTGCCGAAATCATGGAGATGTCCAAATTTATTGGTAAACGTAGAAAAGAAGTATTGATTGTTGAGCCTGCTAAATTTACAAAAGACAAAGTGCTAAAAAGTGGTGAAAGTTACTGGAGATGTGCGATAAGTTCCTGCAAAGCGAAGGTTTTTACAATTGGCGTAGAAGACCTAATTTCTCGTCATGACTTGCAACATAATCATCCTAATGATCTTAAGAAGTTGAATCGTCAGGTAATCAGCAGCGGTGTTGAAAGAAAAGCGACAGAAGTGTTAACCGAAAGACCTTCTAAAATAATACGAGTACATTCTCTGTTAAAAGAAAATCGTGAGCAAATAAGTACGCTCTCTGTTCAAGGTATGTGTTACATAACATATGTAACAAAAGTTTTGAGAAAAAGGTTGAGTATGTATATTTAATTCAAATTAAATTTTCTTCGAAAAACGCTTAAAATATGTTGATCTTACATCCAAGATAACATTAATAACAGTACTATGTAATGGCAAGTGTTCCATTATTTTCAATGGCCCGCAATTTTGTCATCACATGTCGCTTTGTAACGCTCGCCTCGTCTAAATTTGTCATCAAGACATTAAACAATGTAATTAAATTTACACTTCGCCCCTTCAAGCATTATCGCTTCTTGCCAACGTCCGAGGGTGAGATAAGCCGTGTCCAGTGCGGCCTGCGCCGAAAATTGCAAATAAACAATCCGCGCGCCGCTCGTCCCCACCAGAGGATGGACGTGGTGGTTACCACGATAACACGACGCCAAAACGTATAAAAGTAAGCACGGAGCGAATTTTGAGAGAGAATTTTCCCGTCCCCGCATTAGTATCTTCCCTTAGCTACAGTCGAACCCGAAGCCTCAAGTCTTGGAGAATCAAGAAAGGGTCATCGCCTACGCTAGTCGATCCTTAACTCCAGCCGAAACAAAATATTCCGCCACCGAGTTGGAATGCCTTGCCGTGCTCTTTGCAGTAAAAAAGTTCAAAGGCTATATCGAAGGCTACCACTTCAAGGTAGTGACCGACCACCGTAGCTTAAAGTGGCTTCGAAACCTCCCGAATCCTTCAGCCCGGCTAGCCAGGTGGGCACTGGAGCTTCAACAATACGACTTTGAAGTCCAGTATCGTACAGGAGCCCTCAACCACGTGGCTGATGCTCTGTCCAGAGCTCCAAGAAGTCCCGAGGACAACCTCTCCCCCATGGTCGTCCAGGAGCCAGGCGCCCCATGTTCCTGGATCCGAAAAATGTCCCGCCTAGTGCAAAGTGATCCAGCAACATTCAACGCATGGAAAATGGAAAATGGACACCTTTATCGAAGCTTTCCAAATGTAGCTGAAGACTTGGCCGAAGGCTTCCAACCCGTATGGAAGCTATGCGTCCCCAAGCCCCAGAGACGCCAAGTCTTACAAGAATGCCATGACGAACCCACCGCAGGACACCTGGGAGTAACCAAGACGACGGCGAGAATTCAGAAACTATATTACTGGCCTAGGATGCAGAAGGATGTTAATAAATACGTACGCTCTTGTTCACTATGCCAACAGTATAAACATCAACAACAGCAACCTGCCGGGAAGATGTTCTGGTCCCGAGTCCGAGGTCCATGGGAAGTCGTCAGCACGGACTTGATCGGCCCCCTCACCAGGTCCGCGAAAGGCAACATATGGCTCCTCGTTGTCCAGGACCGATTCACCAAATGGATCGAGGTGCATCCCTTACGTTCCGCTACCGCCAAAACCGTCAGCCAGGCCCTGAAAGAAAGGATCATTTATCGGTTTGGTACTCCAAGAACAATTATTTCAGACAATGGGCCACAATTTATAAGCAAAATTTTTAAAGCATTGGCCGCAGAGTATGGCATCCAGCACCGGTTGACGCCCCCATACACTCCCCGGGCTAACCCTGTGGAGAGGGCCAATAAAGTGGTGGGCACCACAATTGCGCAACTGGCTCGAGGGAAGCAGAACCAGTGGGACGCTTGGCTTCCGGAGGTGATGTTCGCCCTCAATACTGCTAAACATGAATCGACAGGATTCACCCCGGCGCTCCTGAACCTCGGACGAGAGATGCTACCACCCAAGTCGTTACGCGAAGCAACCGATCCAGGCTTCGATCCCGACGCAGAAGCTCCAAGTCCAGGGCTGTATGGTGAACAACTTAAAAAGTTGCAGGATATCTTGGAAATCGTGCGTAATAATCTCGCCAAGGCCTTCGCACGACAAAGTCACCATTACAACCTCAGAAGGCGTGAGTATCATCCCCAGATAGGCCACCGAGTATTTAAACGAGACCGAGTCCTCTCCGACGCCGCCCAAGGGATTTCAGCGAAGTTAGCGCCCAAATACGCTGGGCCCTATGTTATCAAAAGGATAATTTCGCCTGTCATTGTGGAGTTAAGCGACCCTCAAACCGGAAGGGATGTCGGCCGAGTCCACGTGAAAAACATCAAAAAGGCCTTCCAGTAACCTTCTAGTCCACCTGTTCGAAAAATATCTAGAAAAATCATTCTTACACCTGGTCTGAAGATATTTTTCCAAAATCCTTTTTTTTAGCACCTGCAGTTCAAGGCTTCCACGTGCCTCTCCCTCCACAGACAATACACAGAACCGGAAAGGGTGATAAGTCCGGAACCAACAATATAAGAATTCACCCCGGACTCTAGCACCCTTATTCAAGTCAACATGCCTCCAGTCAAGAGGAAATCGAACGCTCGACCATGGCCTTTTAAGTTGAGGAAGCCCCGGA
The DNA here is from genome assembly GCA_940337035.1 of Agriotes lineatus. Classification (NCBI taxonomy): domain Eukaryota; kingdom Metazoa; phylum Arthropoda; class Insecta; order Coleoptera; family Elateridae; genus Agriotes; species Agriotes lineatus. The sequence continues at coordinate 50,464 of CALNHX010003120.1, read as the reverse complement.
AAGGCCAGAAGAAAATTTATCCTTGGGTTCCTCGAGCATACGGCCCTCCAGAGACGCCCTCGAGTCCCCGCTTCCGAGATGGAGTCCGGTCCCAGCCATGCTGTCCTCTCTGCCAGCTACGCCGGAGAGGAATACAGACAGCCAGCCGGAAACTGAACAATCCAGGGAGAGTTTTCCGGTGAGGATTCCCCTCGCAAAACTTCACCCTGAGCAGGAGGCCGCCATCCTGGAATTAGCCCAGAAATTCAAGCGGCTGTTCGGTGAGTTCCCAGAGAGCCCAGCCGCCGCTCCAGCGAAAATGGAAGCCAAAGCTCCACCAGAACTCCGACCCGAGAGGATCTCCGAGACGCCCTTGGAAGACGTCGTGTTACCTCTCGAAGAAGGCGACGCTATCGCAGAAATTCTGGCAGAACTGCAGGAGTTAAAACTGCCAGAACCTGAACTTCCGCAGGAGATGCTGCCCGAGCTGCTCATTCCCTCCTCTAACGAGCCCAGAGCCCCGACTCCACCAGCTACAGCGCCGCGACGACGACGCCGGCGACAACGGACTGTTCGCATCCTCACACCCTCTGGACAACGGCTACGCCTAAAGCGGAAAGACGCCCTCCAGTTAGGCATGATCTGAATCCTGAAGGAGGTCCCATAACAATTTGTAACGGTACCAGCCCTCTGCTAATTAGGGCTAATGAATTTAATGAATTTCCTTCGGGTAGTTTGTCAGTCGGAGAATAATTTTGTCCAACCAGATATACACTTGAATATTAGCAAGCAAACACTAGGAGAATGTTAAACAGTTTAATTATAATGTTAAATATGTACAAACATAGGTTTTGTTCTTAAGAAATCAAATAAAAGTATTTTACAATGCGTTTAATTCATTAGGATGGGCATCCAGTCGCCTGTTCTTTACGTTTCGGCAACCCGTTCTGCATCCAGGTGTCGAAGGTCCGGTGGGTCGCCCTCGGGAGAAAACGTGTGGACGCCGCTGGTCGGGATGACGGCTCGCCCAACGCAATTTGCAGGGATACCAACTTCCGGGCTCAAATGTCTTGTCCGGCAAAGAAACCGCGTGCAACTGCAAATATTTAGGTTAATTCTAATATTTGTATTTCGCCTTACAACCCCGTGAAAGCGTTGCGGCTCCCGGAGATCTAGTGAAGTGTTCGCGTGTGTGGCGGCAGAAGGAGGCAGTCGACGGTGCCGGTCCAGCTGGAGCCCCTCTTCGTTGTGGTGATCTACGACAGCCCACGGTCACGATGTTGTTGCGGATCCTCCAGGTTGCGATCGGGACCGTCAAGCCCAATAAGTACAATGCTGTAGTCAAACAGAAATTAAATGCATTCTTATCGGGACTTGCAGAAGGTCGGCTAGATGAATTCTAATACATTCGGACTGGACAAATGTTATATAGGTTTGTAGAATTATTATTATTTAATTGACATATGAAACGGCTTGGTGGTTACCCCCTTCGTCTCGAATATGCCTTGCAGGGAAGTTTGAGATAGCTATGGGCCAACGGCCTCCAGGAGAATTTTGAATATGTATTTTATACAGGATTTTAACAAGGATTTAGCAATTTATTTATCTTTACGAAGTCGGCATATGAAACGGCTTGGTTGTTATGGTTGTTAACCCGTCGTCTCGAATACGCCTTGCAGGGAAATTTGTATTATAAACATTAATACCGGGTGTTAACAGGGATTAGTGATTTAATTATTACGAGATCGACATATGAAACGGTTTGGCTGTGAACCCTTCGTCTCGAATATGTCTTGTATGTAATTTAGATATGATTAAAACGTTAAAGCCTCGGGTTCGGTTGTAACAACGGGAAACTATTACTGGAAATCGGGATCTGGAGTTTCGGCAGGAATAATAATTCTCTAAACGGTCGGACAAGGAGCAGGATTGGGGATGGTTTGGGGCTGGAAGGATACTGGAAAGTATGCGGATGAATGTATGAATGAAGTCTGCCCCTTGGAACGGACGAGAAGCGGCTTTTATAGCTTTTCTTCGGGCTTCGTGCATCAAACAATCACCTCGGCCATTCTAAGTGGGGGATACGTGGAGCAGGGATCCCTTGATGACGTAGCCGGCCGCGCAGGCGAAAAATTCAAATTTGTAACGTAGAAATCGCTAGGCTGGAACGCGCGAATTGATTTCAATTCAGAAAAACGCGTTTCTACTGGGCGAATCGTTACACATGATCCTCCTCTCGGGAAAAAGGAAGGACCACCGGCGGAGAAGGCTTCGTGAAGATACCCGGAGATCTCGACACAGAAAACATTCATATCTTTCTGTACACATTCTGGGAATATTTAAACATGTGAAAGTATTCAGGTTTCAGGGCAATACACTTTCACACAACTTTTCAACTGGGGAGAAATTGCATGGGCCGCGGAGACCGGCGTACAATATCCAGGAAACAGGTACACGGGATTAAACTTACAGGCACTGGTACAGAAAAAAAACAACTTCTTTTCCACATCTTCTCCTTCAAGCTTCGGTATACCTACAAACTTTTACTGTTGGCCGGGTTTACGGGGGTAAAAGTACGCTTTAGAAGGAGAGAAAAAAAAACGTCAGTATCATCAATCACACTTTAAAATCAATCGCATTTTAAAATCGATCGCTCTGTTACAGGTGCACTCAACTGGAATAGTCCTTAACGCTTATCTGGACTAAGCGAAGAGCTTCATACTCAAGGAACGGATACACAGTTGCATTCATTCTGGAATCGCACTGTAACGAATGCATTCATCTGGAACACATTCTGGAATCGCATTATAAATGCATTCGTCTGGAACACTCTCTGACGCTTATCTGGATTAAGCGAAGAGTTTCAAACTCACGAAGTGCACACAGTTGCGGTATCAACGTAATCACACTAGCGGGGTTCTCTAGAGCGAATTCATCTCTGAATAAATGCATCGGTCGCGGTATCGACCTACATTCACACTAGGAGATTCTAAGTCTGCGAAAGGATCCAGGTTGCAGGATAACCTTTTTTCACACAACAATCTCACTAGAAGAAATTGCAGAGGCTGCGGGAACCAGCGTACACTTTCCAGAAAACGGCATACTGGACTCAGGATTCTGGCACCGAAAACGCATTTTCACCTCCAAGCTTCGACTTATAGTCTACTATCTCCTGTCAACACCCGGGTTCACGGTGACAGAAGCACGCTTCAAAAGGATGATCTTTCAGGGTAAGCATTCATGCTAACTATGGCGGCATTCACACAAACTTACATATCTCATTTTTTCCAGATTCACCAGGCACTTATATGCGGATACCTGCGGCTCTGGGACTGAAAAATTTTGGATACAACGGCGGAACTGGCACACGAAGACTTCCACTCGCGAACACCTGGATTGTCCTGTCTTCGGCCATCTTTTGGCATTCCGGCCATCTTCTTCATCTGGGATTCGCTCGGGTGCCTCGGGAACGCTAGGCCCGTGTCAGCTGATGAGGCTGACCCCTGAGGGTGCAGGAGGATTTACGGACTAGACTGGATTTTGGAAAGATCTTATCTGGACTACACGGGATTTCGGAAAGATCTTTTCTGGGCACAGGAGAGGGCTTGGACAGGGATCTAGGAATTCTATACTGGACATCACTGGTTCTGGCTGGTTCTGGGTTCCGGAAGATTTAGCTGGACGGCTATACTGTAACAGGTTTTGTAAATTTTTCATATTACAAAATTTTAAACAAATATTTTTCAGGTATCGGATGCCAAATTCTAGTTCTGGAGCTTCCGGTGGGTGCTTGCTAATTTCTATGTATATCTGAGCTCAGGTTGCCTGCTCGGGCGCCATTTGTAACGGTACCAGCCCTCTGCTAATTAGGGCTAATGAATTTAATGAATTTCCTTCGGGTAGTTTGTCAGTCGGAGAATAATTTTGTCCAACCAGATATACACTTGAATATTAGCAAGCAAACACTAGGAGAATGTTAAACAGTTTAATTATAATGTTAAATATGTACAAACATAGGTTTTGTTCTTAAGAAATCAAATAAAAGTATTTTACAATGCGTTTAATTCATTAGGATGGGCATCCAGTCGCCTGTTCTTTACGTTTCGGCAACCCGTTCTGCATCCAGGTGTCGAAGGTCCGGTGGGTCGCCCTCGGGAGAAAACGTGTGGACGCCGCTGGTCGGGATGACGGCTCGCCCAACGCAATTTGCAGGGATACCAACTTCCGGGCTCAAATGTCTTGTCCGGCAAAGAAACCGCGTGCAACTGCAAATATTTAGGTTAATTCTAATATTTGTATTTCGCCTTACAACCCCGTGAAAGCGTTGCGGCTCCCGGAGATCTAGTGAAGTGTTCGCGTGTGTGGCGGCAGAAGGAGGCAGTCGACGGTGCCGGTCCAGCTGGAGCCCCTCTTCGTTGTGGTGATCTACGACAGCCCACGGTCACGATGTTGTTGCGGATCCTCCAGGTTGCGATCGGGACCGTCAAGCCCAATAAGTACAATGCTGTAGTCAAACAGAAATTAAATGCATTCTTATCGGGACTTGCAGAAGGTCGGCTAGATGAATTCTAATACATTCGGACTGGACAAATGTTATATAGGTTTGTAGAATTATTATTATTTAATTGACATATGAAACGGCTTGGTGGTTACCCCCTTCGTCTCGAATATGCCTTGCAGGGAAGTTTGAGATAGCTATGGGCCAACGGCCTCCAGGAGAATTTTGAATATGTATTTTATACAGGATTTTAACAAGGATTTAGCAATTTATTTATCTTTACGAAGTCGGCATATGAAACGGCTTGGTTGTTAACCCGTCGTCTCGAATACGCCTTGCAGGGAAATTTGTATTATAAACATTAATACCGGGTGTTAACAGGGATTAGTGATTTAATTATTACGAGATCGACATATGAAACGGTTTGGCTGTGAACCCTTCGTCTCGAATATGTCTTGTATGTAATTTAGATATGATTAAAACGTTAAGGCCTCGGGTTCGGTTGTAACAACGGGAAACTATTACTGGAAATCGGGATCTGGAGTTTCGGCAGGAATAATAATTCTCTAAACGGTCGGACAAGGAGCAGGATTGGGGATGGTTTGGGGCTGGAAGGATACTGGAAAGTATGCGGATGAATGTATGAATGAAGTCTGCCCCTTGGAACGGACGAGAAGCGGCTTTTATAGCTTTTCTTCGGGCTTCGTGCATCAAACAATCACCTCGGCCATTCTAAGTGGGGGATACGTGGAGCAGGGATCCCTTGATGACGTAGCCGGCCGCGCAGGCGAAAAATTCAAATTTGTAACGTAGAAATCGCTAGGCTGGAACGCGCGAATTGATTTCAATTCAGAAAAACGCGTTTCTACTGGGCGAATCGTTACACATGATCCTCCTCTCGGGAAAAAGGAAGGACCACCGGCGGAGAAGGCTTCGTGAAGATACCCGGAGATCTCGACACAGAAAACATTCATATCTTTCTGTACACATTCTGGGAATATTTAAACATGTGAAAGTATTCAGGTTTCAGGGCAATACACTTTCACACAACTTTTCAACTGGGGAGAAATTGCATGGGCCGCGGAGACCGGCGTACAATATCCAGGAAACAGGTACACGGGATTAAACTTACAGGCACTGGTACAGAAAAAAAACAACTTCTTTTCCACATCTTCTCCTTCAAGCTTCGGTATACCTACAAACTTTTACTGTTGGCCGGGTTTACGGGGGTAAAAGTACGCTTTAGAAGGAGAGAAAAAAAAAACGTCAGTATCATCAATCACACTTTAAAATCAATCGCATTTTAAAATCGATCGCTCTGTTACAGGTGCACTCAACTGGAATAGTCCTTAACGCTTATCTGGACTAAGCGAAGAGCTTCATACTCAAGGAACGGATACACAGTTGCATTCATTCTGGAATCGCACTGTAACGAATGCATTCATCTGGAACACATTCTGGAATCGCATTATAAATGCATTCGTCTGGAACACTCTCTGACGCTTATCTGGATTAAGCGAAGAGTTTCAAACTCACGAAGTGCACACAGTTGCGGTATCAACGTAATCACACTAGCGGGGTTCTCTAGAGCGAATTCATCTCTGAATAAATGCATCGGTCGCGGTATCGACCTACATTCACACTAGGAGATTCTAAGTCTGCGAAAGGATCCAGGTTGCAGGATAACCTTTTTTCACACAACAATCTCACTAGAAGAAATTGCAGAGGCTGCGGGAACCAGCGTACACTTTCCAGAAAACGGCATACTGGACTCAGGATTCTGGCACCGAAAACGCATTTTCACCTCCAAGCTTCGACTTATAGTCTACTATCTCCTGTCAACACCCGGGTTCACGGTGACAGAAGCACGCTTCAAAAGGATGATCTTTCAGGGTAAGCATTCATGCTAACTATGGCGGCATTCACACAAACTTACATATCTCATTTTTTCCAGATTCACCAGGCACTTATATGCGGATACCTGCGGCTCTGGGACTGAAAAATTTTGGATACAACGGCGGAACTGGCACACGAAGACTTCCACTCGCGAACACCTGGATTGTCCTGTCTTCGGCCATCTTTTGGCATTCCGGCCATCTTCTTCATCTGGGATTCGCTCGGGTGCCTCGGGAACGCTAGGCCCGTGTCAGCTGATGAGGCTGACCCCTGAGGGTGCAGGAGGATTTACGGACTAGACTGGATTTTGGAAAGATCTTATCTGGACTACACGGGATTTCGGAAAGATCTTTTCTGGGCACAGGAGAGGGCTTGGACAGGGATCTAGGAATTCTATACTGGACATCACTGGTTCTGGCTGGTTCTGGGTTCCGGAAGATTTAGCTGGACGGCTATACTGTAACAGGTTTTGTAAATTTTTCATATTACAAAATTTTAAACAAATATTTTTCAGGTATCGGATGCCAAATTCTAGTTCTGGAGCTTCCGGTGGGTGCTTGCTAATTTCTATGTATATCTGAGCTCAGGTTGCCTGCTCGGGCGCCATTTGTAACGGTACCACCCCTCTGCTAATTAGGGCTAATGAATTTAATGAATTTCCTTCGGGTAGTTTGTCAGTCGGAGAATAATTGAGGCGTTGATTTCAAAAACAGCATATGTCCAAAATTGACGAAATCGAGATATTAGAGGCATCTGGTAGACTTTTTTGCAGGCTATATGTTGGTGTTATTGGTTCGTTCAAAATCCTCACATATACAGATTTACAGCGCTTTGAATTCTAGCTAATTCGGCAAAAACAGCATAAGTCCATATCGATTCAGTTAAAAACAGCACATGTCCAGTACACGTGATGAAATGGAAAACGAAGATAATAGCTGTGGGTTTGATGAGTAGGCCTACGATTAGGTTACATTTCATTTAAGTTTATAATTTTGGGTTTTTTTTGGTGAAGAATTCTTTTTTAGAATTTATTTTTTATAATCTTTTTAGTTATGAAACTTTATTTAATTGTAATGCATTTCAAAGAATAAACAAGTTTATAGCAAAAAAAGTTTTGTAAATAGTTATTTATGCATCAAGTGAGTAAGACATATTTTATTAACGAGCGAAATCTGTATTCACGAGGCGCGAAGCCCCGAGTGAATAATTTTCGCGAGTTAATAAAATGTTTTTATTCAAGAGTGATCTATTAAATTTTTTCCAATACCTACACATTAGGACTTTAGAAATTAAAATTTATAACTATTAAGGCAATTATAACATGATCGACCTCGGTTTTTAAACCATCTGTAAAACACGAGTCGTTTTCAATATTTTTTCTACAACTGAGGACTTTGTTAACCAAAATGCCCTTGGGGCTCCGCTCCTCTCCAAGGGGGCCCCCGGGGTTCCGCCCCTCTCCAAGGGGTCCTCGGGACTCCGCTCCTTTCCAAGGGCGACCTTGGGGTTCGGCCCCTCTCCAAGGGGGCCGTCGGGCCTCCGCTTTTTTCCAATAGGGCCTCGGGGCTCCGCCCCTCTCCAAGAGGGGCCTCGGGGCTCGGTCCCTCTCCAATCGAGCCCTCGGTGCTCCGCCCCTCTCCAAGGAGAACCTCGGGGCTCGGCGCCTCTCCAAGGGGACCCTCGGGGCTCCGCCCCTTTCCAAGGGAAACCTCGGGGCTCTGCCCCTTTCCAAGGGAAACCTCGGGGCTCGCCCCCTCTCCAAGGGGACCCTCGGGGCTCCGCCCCTCTTCAAGGGGGGCCTCGGGCCTCCGCTTCTCTTCAAGGGGGGCCTTGGGGCTCCGCCCCTCTCCAAGGGGCCCTCGGGGCTCCGCATACAAATGGATTTAAATAATATTGCATACTATAATATACAGATTTTTAGGTAGGTATTGGAAAAAGTAAAAAACAACATATGTCCAACTGTTACTAAGATACGGTTAGTAAGGTAAATAGTTTTCATGGATTTTCTCAAAACTTCATTTTTGGACTTATGTTGTTTTTGAAATCAACGCCTCAATTTTGTCCAACCAGATATACACTTGAATATTAGCAAGCAAACACTAGGAGAATGTTAAACAGTTTAATTATAATGTTAAATATGTACAAACATAGGTTTTGTTCTTAAGAAATCAAATAAAAGTATTTTACAATGCGTTTAATTCATTAGGATGGGCATCCAGTCGCCTGTTCTTTACGTTTCGGCAACCCGTTCTGCATCCAGGTGTCGAAGGTCCGGTGGGTCGCCCTCGGGAGAAAACGTGTGGACGCCGCTGGTCGAGATGACGGCTCGCCCAACGCAATTTGCAGGGATACCAACTTCCGGGCTCAAATGTCTTGTCCGGCAAAGAAACCGCGTGCAACTGCAAATATTTAGGTTAATTCTAATATTTGTATTTCGCCTTACAACCCCGTGAAAGCGTTGCGGCTCCCGGAGATCTAGTGAAGTGTTCGCGTGTGTGGCGGCAGAAGGAGGCAGTCGACGGTGCCGGTCCAGCTGGAGCCCCTCTTCGTTGTGGTGATCTACGACAGCCCACGGTCACGATGTTGTTGCGGATCCTCCAGGTTGCGATCGGGACCGTCAAGCCCAATAAGTACAATGCTGTAGTCAAACAGAAATTAAATGCATTCTTATCGGGACTTGCAGAAGGTCGGCTAGATGAATTCTAATACATTCGGACTGGACAAATGTTATATAGGTTTGTAGAATTATTATTATTTAATTGACATATGAAACGGCTTGGTGGTTACCCCCTTCGTCTCGAATATGCCTTGCAGGGAAGTTTGAGATAGCTATGGGCCAACGGCCTCCAGGAGAATTTTGAATATGTATTTTATACAGGATTTTAACAAGGATTTAGCAATTTATTTATCTTTACGAAGTCGGCATATGAAACGGCTTGGTTGTTAACCCGTCGTCTCGAATACGCCTTGCAGGGAAATTTGTATTATAAACATTAATACCGGGTGTTAACAGGGATTAGTGATTTAATTATTACGAGATCGACATATGAAACGGTTTGGCTGTGAACCCTTCGTCTCGAATATGTCTTGTATGTAATTTAGATATGATTAAAACGTTAAGGCCTCGGGTTCGGTTGTAACAACGGGAAACTATTACTGGAAATCGGGATCTGGAGTTTCGGCAGGAATAATAATTCTCTAAACGGTCGGACAAGGAGCAGGATTGGGGATGGTTTGGGGCTGGAAGGATACTGGAAAGTATGCGGATGAATGTATGAATGAAGTCTGCCCCTTGGAACGGACGAGAAGCGGCTTTTATAGCTTTTCTTCGGGCTTCGTGCATCAAACAATCACCTCGGCCATTCTAAGTGGGGGATACGTGGAGCAGGGATCCCTTGATGACGTAGCCGGCCGCGCAGGCGAAAAATTCAAATTTGTAACGTAGAAATCGCTAGGCTGGAACGCGCGAATTGATTTCAATTCAGAAAAACGCGTTTCTACTGGGCGAATCGTTACAAATTAATTTAGAAAATGCAAATTCTATCTTTATCCAGACACCTGGGGTACCCGGGGAGTTGATACCGCAGCTCCCACGTCTGTCCTGTAGACGCTCCAAGTGATTGCTCCGGGATAGAAGCACCATCCTAGAAGAAGAGGTCCACCTAACAGCGGTCTCCTCCGAAGAGACGGGCATGTGTAACGCTCGCCTCGTCTAAATTTGTCATCAAGACATTAAACAATGTAATTTAATGTAATTTAAATTTACACTTCGCCCCTTCAAGCATTATCGCTTCTTGCCAACGTCCGAGGGTGAGATAAGCCGTCTCCAGTGCGGCCTGCGCCGAAAATTGCAAATAAACAATCCGCGCGCCGCTCGTCCCCACCAGAGGATGGACGTGGTGGTTACCACGATAACACGACGCCAAAACGTATAAAAGTAAGCACGGAGCGAATTTTGAGAGAGAATTTTCCCGTCCCCGCATTAGTATCTTCCCTTAGCTACAGTCGAACCCGAAGCCTCCAGTCTTGGAGGTGTTCCTAGCTAGTATTTAATTGAGCTCATTCCCCGAAGAATCAGCTTTCAAAAGCGACGCCCACGAATGGGAAACCGTTTCGCTGATTAACCTGATACCTGTTAATATCCTGAACTAATAAATTTTGAAACATCTCCTGGAGGACGTTAGTAAATAATTGTATCAAAATTTCCTGGAAGACATATTCGAAACGAGGGTTTAACAACCAGGCCGTTTCATATGTCAATTTCGTAACACTAAATAAATCCACCGAATAACATAACATTTGAGCGGCCCGAGCCGAACAAATTTCTTGTTAATAAAGGCCGACACGAAGTCGACCTTGAAGGCCCCTTTAAGATTGCACTTAATTTCTGTTTGACTACAGGACTGGACTGACCGTTCGAAACATCTCCCTGTCGTAACACCGGAGATCTGCGGGGCCCTCGAGGCCATGAGCTGTCGAAGTCGCCTCCACGAACCGGAACTCCAGGTGTACAAACGTCGACAACTTCCCCTCCGGCCGCAACTCGCACAAACACTTCACCGTATCCACGAGAATTACAACGCTAGCACGGTGTCGTAAGGCGAAAAACATAACATATTCGAATTAACCTATATTTGCAGCTACACGCGGTTTTCAACGTCGAACGTGACCTTCGTGCGCGAAGGTTGGCACCACTGCAAATTACTTTGGGCAAATCGTCTCCCCGGCCAGTAGCGTCCCGTCGATTTCTGCAGAAGGCGGCCAATCGGACCCTCCACGCACAGATGCAAAACGGGTTGTCGGCGCGTAAGGAACTGGCAGCTGGACGCCCAGCATAATTAATTAGATTCATTGTAAAATACATTTTATTTGATTTCTTAAGCGTGATACTTATGTTTGTAAATATTGAACATTATAATTAAACTGTCTAAAATTATCCTAGTGTTTGCTTGCTAATTTCCAAGTGTATATCTGGCTGAACCAAATTATCTCCGACTGAGAAAGATACCCGAAGGAAATTTATTAAATTCATTAGCCCTAATTAGCAGAGGGCTAGTACCGTTTCAGCTTAAGCTCTTGGACAGAATTTACATAAATTTTATAATCTTTTGAAATATTCTGCGATGAAGTTGTACCTTATTTTGTGCATCCCAGTCATTTTCGTATACCTTTCTGCTTAGTAAAGCCCGAAAATCCTTGATATGTCTTCCCTGAAGAATATTGGGTGGGTTGTCATGTTTTGGTATAAATGGAACATTGTGCTGATTCAGTCAATCTCTCGTGGTTCTCGCAAAATGGAAAAAAGTCAAGTCTGGTCAAAATATTATTTCATTAGCAGCATGTATATTCCGTAAGGGATTCAGTACAATGGATCATCTGCAAAGTATACGCACGTTAATCGAAAAAACGACGGAATACAATATACCATTATATTTGGCTTTCGTTGACTACCAGAAGGCATTCGACTCGGTGGAAACGTGGGCAATCCTGAAAGCACTAGATAACGCAAGAATTGACACTAGATACTCAACCCTCATAAAATATATTTATGACACGGCAACTATGACAATTACACTGGAAGAAGACATGAAGACCAATAAAATTCAAATTCAACGAGGAATACGACAAGGGGACACGATCTCTCCGAAGTTGTTCACGTTAGCCTTGGAGGATGTTTTTAAAAAGGTGGACTGGCAATGTAAAGGTATTAATATTGATGGAGTAAGACTCAATCACTTGAGATTTGCAGATGATGTAATTCTGATTAGCACCTCAGCTGGAGAACTAAAAACAATGTTAGAAGAACTGAATCAAGCGTCGACCCAAATCGGATTACAAATGAACCTGAGTAAAACCAAAATAATGAGTCCCGAACAAATACAAATAACCATTGAAAACCACACCCTAGAAAATGTATTCGAATACATATACCTTGGACATAGAATTCAATTGGGCAAAGAAAACCAAACTGCCGAGATTTCTCGAAGAAAGGGACTCTGTTGGGCAGCTTTTGGTAAACTCAGGTTCATTCTAGCATCAAATGATATACCAATAAATCTGAAACGAAAAGTCTACGATCAATGTATATTGCCAGTTCTTACATATGGCTTAGAAACAATGGCGTTAACACGGAAATCCCTACACATCCTCCAAGTAACGCAGCGAGCAATGGAAAGGATCATGCTCGGAATTAGTTTGTTAAATCGAGTGCCAAATGAAGAGATCAGAAGAAGAACAGGAATCACAGATGTGACAAGAAGAACAGCACAGTTGAAGTGGCGATGGGCTGGCCATATAGCTCGACAGGAAAAGAGCAAATGGACCAACAAACTGATAGTCTGGCGACCAAGAGAGACAAAGAGAAGTGTTGGGAGACCCCAGAAGAGATGGAGAGACGATATCCAGAAAATAGCAGGGAAGAACTGGATACAAACAGCCTATAATAGAGAAGTGTGGAAAGATTTGGAAGAGGCCTATATCCAGGAGTGGATGATTCCGGGCTGAAAAGAAGAAGAAGAAGCATGTGTATTTTGGGCACTTACGTCTTTTGAGAGTTTAAAGGAATACGATGCAATTCTCCATGAACAATCATGTATGAAACATGAAAATGTCGTCCGAATTGATGTTTTTACGCTGCTTTAGCTCTTTTTACCATTCGGCCGACAACCCGTGCGGACATCTTTTAGGACTTTGACTTTTAGGTAAATTTACACATTTACGCATGCTCTTATCCTCTTTAGACCCAGCGTCCATTTAAATGGACATGTAGTTTTAAGCTTATACAAATGTAAAGTTGTAAAATGTATGGGTGAATCCTGATTTTTCATTCAAATGGACACACAGTGGTGCCATCTCAGTGCAGTTTAGTGAACTACAGCTGAAGGTTAAATTTAGATCAGCTGTTTATTGTGTTCGAAATGTCAACTTCTAAGCGTTCAGGTTATGATGGTAAGTAAAATATATTTATTTAGTGTTCTTTTAGAATTAACAGGTGAAATGATTTCCCAATGTATACTAGTTTATCATTTTCAAATAATTTCTAAGCCACAATGCATAAAATACGTGTTTCAGTAACTTTTAGTTAGTGTCCACTCAAATGGACGTCAGGTTTTTCTGACGGCCTTTTGCGCTTAAAATCTTAACCTCACTTTCCATTTAAATGGACAATAGGATTCAATCGGTTTATTTGAATTCCACTAAATAAAAGTAGTTTCACAGATAATATTTTAATTTTCTTTGATTGTGTGTAACAATGTTTTTGAACTATGTTCCTTTTTCATTTTTTCCACCGGGTGCTAATAAAATTTACCTATTTCAAGCAATTTTTGGAAGCAAACGATATCTTCGACCAGGAGTAGATGACGAACAGTTAATGAAGTGTATGGATCTAGACCTAAACGATTCAGATTTAAATTTATCAGAATCCGAAGACGAGCAGTACGATGAAGAAGCACTACAGCTGAGAGTGGTTGAAGCGGACGATAACGACTTAGATGAAAACGAAGATGAGGAAAAAGATGAAGTAGACAGAAGTAACGAAGGAGAAGAAATAGAAACCGATTCTGATGAAGACAACATTCCTCTTAGCATAATTAGGGATAGAAATGCCACGTCGTCACTGCCATGCAATTCCAAAAGAATGTCTTGGAATAAAACCGATAAGTAATGCGTTTATTTATTAGTCTGTAAAACCCAAAAATTTAAACCTTATTTTATTTAGTTTTACAGTAAACATCAACCGGCCTGCTGTCGAAGAAGATTTTAGTGAACGAGAACATTGGGATGTGGAAAAGTACCTCAAAATGTACTTCGATGAAGACCTTTTTAAATTACTTAGCGACTGCACCAATGCTCGGAGCGTTGAAATAAAAGGAGTATCACTCAATATTAGCCCCGGCGAAATGAAAAATTTTTTTGGAATGGTAGTCCTCATGTCTTGCCTAAAATACCCCCAAATAAAAATGTACTGGTCAAAAACTACTCGAGTAAATACAATAGCGAATGTAATGTCTCGAGACCGCTTTTTTGCTATTCGTGCAAATTTAAAACTAGTTGTTGATGGAGGCGTATCTGCAGAAGAAAGAAACAAAGACAAATTTTGGAAAATTCGCCCTATGTTAGAACAAATCCGAAGAGGTTGCTTGAAGTTGAAGAGAGAAGACATAGTTGCGGTCGATGAACAAATGATCCCTTTTACAGGGGTCTGCTCAGCAAAACAATTTGTTAGGGGCAAACCTAACCCGGAAGGTTTGAAAAATTTTGTTTGCGCTACTCCCAAAGGGTTAGTTTTGGACTTCGAACTCTACCAGGGAAAGAACACCTTCCTCGATGATAATGTGAAGCACTTGGGTGTAGGACCGTCTGCCGTAGTTAGATTAACAGAAACATTACCTCCAGCAACATGCATCTATTTTGACCGTTATTTTACAACAATACCTCTATTAGAATACTTACTACAAAACAACTTGTTTGGAACAGGTACTGTTATGAAATCGAGGATTCCTGCAGCTGTGCATTTAACTGCAGACAAGATGATGGCAAAAATGAACCGTGGAGCCTCCGATCAAAGTGTCCGACAAGATAAAAAAATATCTATTGTAAAATGGTACGACATGAAGCCTGTCCATTTGATGTCTACGTGTGATGGTGTTAGTCCAGAAGGTGTTTGCCAACGTTGGTCGAAAAAGGACAAGAAATACATGCAGATTCCAAGACCCGACATTGTCAATAAGTACAATACGTACATGGGAGGAATTGATTTGATTGATCGAATGATCAGTTACTACAGAATCAGCGCCAAATGCAGGAAATGGACTGTTCGATCAATTTTTCATTTTTTTGATTTGGGCATTTCTAATTCTTGGATTTTATACAGAAATGATAAAATTAAATTAAAAACTAGGTCTAAAAACATCCTGCAACTGTTGCATTTCAAAATTAAAGTTTCTAATCTTTGGCTCAGCAGCACTGAGGACTGTCAGTCTACTGATGTAAGAACACCTAGGTCTGTGGGAACTAGAAAAAATCCTATTGGCAACATTTTAACTCCCACTAATGAATCTACTCCCCCTTCGAGGAAACGTAAAATACAACATCTTCCGGGCATCGCCTCAGAATTAAAGAACTCCGTTCGCTGCAAGAATTCTGGCTGTACCAAGAAAACAAAATTTTTCTGTGAAAACTGTAACATTTTTCTGTGTATTACAGGGAACAATAATTGCTTCAAAGACTATCATCAGAAGTACAATTAGATTTTATGTAAACATAGGTTGCTCTGTTTTGTATGCTTACAGACCCAATGTCCATCTAGTTGGACAGCCCTTTTTTTGTAAAATGTAAAAAAATTATGAATAAATCTTACATGTATGTGTTATTTAGATCATTTTGACTTAACATATCCAAAATGTGTGGTAAAATTTGCACCAATTCTGTTCTGGGTCCGAAGAGGATATAATTCGATAAATTATTGAAACTAACACATTTTGGTCTCTGAAGATCTTGACAATATCGCGCTTAGTCATTCGTCCATCCAATTGATAAATAGCCATTCAGATTTCAAGTTTGTAAGACATTTTGATCAATGCAATTGCAAAGTTGGTATTTTCATCATAAAATCTGATATCGATAAATTTTTTGTTTCCAATGGCAACTTGATAATGCGTCGTTTAATTATATTTCTCTAACTTCAAAAAAATTCTCAAAACTTTTGTTACATACGTTACGCAATAACTTGTACCATCGTAGACAGAAACATCAACCACCACTACCTAAAACTACAGAGGAGGTTATAGATGTGTTGAGGAAATTAAATATCCAAACAATTAGAGCCAAGGATTTTACATTCTTTTGCGATCAGCATACAAAGATTATTGCTTTCTCGTGCTCCACAAATATCCGCCATTTGTGTAATAGCGAAAAGATTCTTTTAGATGGGACATTTAGTTATTGTGCACAAAATTTTTTACAATTATGCACCATCCACACTGTTAAAAAATTGACAATACGTTTCACTGGTATTTTGTTTACTTCCGTATAAACGGCAGCTAACTAACGAAAGTGCTTTTTTATTAACAAAAAATAAGTGCGAAAGTGGTGGCTTACGTTTCTATCCGAAATAAATTGTGGCAGATTTTGAAAGTGCAATCCATAATGCAGCACGCACGGTGTGGCAAGTCACAATTGCTGGGATGACGCTTCCACCTCGGGCAGACTTGGTTTTGTAAAATACAAAAACTTGGACTAATGGCTGAATACAAAAACCAAGCAAGTGAAATAGGTAGGTGGCTGAAATACACGTTTGGCTTGCCTTTTTTAAACCACGCCGATGTTGGGTATTGCTTCGCGTATGATTTCATGGAAATACAGCTATCAGATGAGAGTGTTACAATATGCAGACTATCTAGTGAATAACTATATTAGTGAAGAGGCCAATTTTCCGCCGAAAGTATGGGCAGAGTGCAGTGACAGCATAGAGAGAACCACAAATGCGTGCGTGGCTTTCCACTCCAGATTTAATTCTAATTTTTATTCTACCCACCCCAACATATTGACGTGCTAAAACATTTTCAGATTGACACATATGTGAAACTTCAAAGTTTAAACGCAAAAGTGAGAATTCGTGACCCCGCAATACGTAGACGTACGAAATTATTAGGGCTTAATATATATACCGGGTGTCCATTCTCAAAGTCGAACATAGGCGATTAACATTGTATTGAACGTTTTTGCCGATTCCTGCTCGCCAATTCAACTTACAGGGGAGATAATGGTATCAATGGAAAGATAAAATTATTACGCATCAAATGATACCAATAATAATATTCAAGACGATATTTTTATTTTAAAATACTAATTTAAAACTTGGGAATTTTTAAATATGCCATGCCTTGCTTTTCAAGTTCGATAGCATTTGTCAAAAAAATTGGTAATTAGTTCAAGTATTTTCTGTCAACGTCTGTTAAAATTATCTACAGAAAAATGAATTATTTCAATGAAGAACGAGTGAATGCACTAATGTTAATTGCCTATGTTCGACTTTGAGAATGGACACCCGGTATATAAAAAAAACGTCTATGCTTGGAAATAATCGAAATACAAAAAAGCTCCAATGCTATAAATTATAGAACTGATATTGATAACCTCAGTTCTATATATCATAATTTGTTTAAATAACATTTTGACTTAATTAAATTTAATATTTTACATTCATATTCATTGTTATTAAATTTAAAACTAACGGTTCAAGTAAATCAAATTTTAACTTAATACGTCTCTGCTCATGTCACCTGTATTTTCCGAATTTTCTACCTTTGCGCATGCATTGATAACGTAAATATGTGAACGACCTTGCAAGCTTCCTTTATCTGTATTAATTTGAACTCTGCCTTCATAAGAGCTCGTTTTCTGTGTATTTTTATTAATTAAACCTTAATATGGATTGCACTTAATAATGACGGTGTTTTATTAATTAAGTTTTTAACCTACACACTTTGAAAAATTTCGTGAAAGAATTAAATTAATCATGTAAGTACACATACTTGAGGAAAAAATTTATTGTTCGCTAATCCTATTGTTTTTATTTCAGAATGTCTTAAATATCTAATGTGTAACAATCCATAATATTACTGATGAAGCCATCAAAAATTGCGAAACGTCTATTTGTTTAAAATTTCATAGCAAACTTTAATTAAACTATATTTCACGACAATATGTCCTTTGTTTGACTAATTTTCTCCTAAATTTATTCATCCACTAAACCGTTGCAATTTAGGTAAAATTTTCAAGATTTCATTTTGTAAAATACATTTCTCAAATGTATTCTCTAAGTAAGTAGATAATTAACTGAATTTGTCAATTCGTGTAAAAAATCAAGAAAATCATGATTTTTTTTATTTTAAAAATTGTTACTAATATTTTCAGGAATCTTCCAACTTTTGAGTGTTATAAAATGTTCTGCGCATTCGCGGGCGGGGCGGTCAGGCATTGGGGGGGTGGGGGGTTGATTTATTTTAGGAACTTTTAATTTTTTAACTTCTAAAGAATATATACTTCCATTTACTCAAAAATAATATGTACTTTTAATTGTTTTAACTTCCTCTAAATACTATATAAGTTTATTAAAAATATATACAATTTTATTAAAAATTTAGATAAAAATAATATTTAAACCGTCAGTTGTTTTCATAAAATAGTAGGTTATGCAATGAGGGAGAGGAATGCGTTATTGTGCTGAGGTGCAATTTGTTACTCGAGGGCGAAGCCCGAGAGTCACATAGCACTGAAGTTTTTGTCTTATTTTGTCTCTAGAGTAAATGCTTTACTTCTGTCACAATTTTGATGGTATAGAAACCGACTTCTACTCCCGGTCGTGGACAAAATAATATAATTAAGTTGTTATACAAATTAAAATATACGTAGTTTGTGACTTCAGTGCTCAAGTTTCATTGATAGACCTTTGTATTATATAATATGTAAATAAAGACTTAACATTTTCGATTTTATAGTAGGGATTATACTAGCGTCAAATTTATGTTTGCCCTCACAGGTATACCTAGCGCAAATAAGATTGACGAAATCATTTAGTGTCCAATCCATGCAAGCCCACTACAGCAACTTTACAACCCATGGATAAAGGGGTCTGAAGTCACATTATAGAAAACTTATAATAACTCGTTTAATTTACTGTCTCCAGAATAAAACTGAATTTAAGGTTTCATTACTAGATGCTATAGTAATGATAAATACAGCCTGGCAAAGAGTGGCCCCAAAGACTATCGAAAACTGTTTTCATCATGCTGGTCTTTAGGATAGTACTACTACTGATTTTGATGACGATGATGCGCTTCCTTTGGCTCGATTGGCTTTAAAGTAGTACAGATCCGACAACGATGATGACAATTTACCTCTGTCAATATGGGCTAAAAGAAACAATGTACTAAATGTATTCAATAATTACGAAGAAATGACAAATTATGCTGATATTGATAACGAATTAATAACTTGTGAGTCTCCCAGTGATATTGAAATTATCTCGGAAAATTCTGAAGAATTAAATCACGTGGAAGGCAGTGTTGATGAAAAAGAAGTAGAAGAACCACCAACAATATTAGACGTATTTCAAGCATGTAATATAATTATGTTGCATTTCACAATACAGCAATCCAAATAAAAATGAGGTTTGAATTATTGCGAACCAAAATTGAAAAAAATATGCTACAGAAAAATACGGTTCAAACAAAAATTATAGATTACGTGTTTTAATTAATTATTTTAGTGTAAATACACATGTATGTAATAGCATTAGTATGTACTGTCCAATAAACGATTAGAAATTACTTTTTTTATTAAAACTGTTAATGTATGTTATAATAAAAATGATTATTTTCACCACATTGTAACTTTCAATAATAAATGGTTGCAAATGTGTGATTTTTCCATTTAATATTGCTTTTTTTCTTATAGCCACCCCTTGCTTATAACGAGGGTTTTTAATAGTCCCTTCACATTCGCTATATCCGAATTCTACTGTACTTTATTCAAAACTTGCATTTCGAAACAATTTGAAAACAACTTTTTAAATTCGTCACAAAGTCGGGTATTTAAAAAAATGTGTGAAGAAATAATACTTGTTTAATGTAATGTAATAGTTTAAGGAATTCTTTTACATTCAAAATTTTTTTTTATTTAACAACTGCATATTTACAACTAGCCGAGTTGCTAACAAGCAAATGTGATTTAAGAAGTACATAATAATGCACAATACATTTTTTCTGCATATTTTGTTATTGTACCAGTAGTCTACCGCTTCTAAAATATTCAGTATCGGGGTGTCGACTACTGGGTATTTTTACTCTTGAAGTCGATCGTCATTTTTTGGACTGTATATTATTTAGTTTATATTTATCTACCTTTATTTAGTTTATATTTATCTACCTTTATTTAGTTTATATTTATCTACCTAATAACTGAATTTATTTCTTTATTTTTATTGCTGCAGTAAGATGGGCAATATAAACACTAATATGGAGAAAAATAAAAAATAAAACTTGTAATAAAATGTATAAACGTCCCATATACCAATACTCAGAGTAGGCTTTATCTGAAGCGTTAATGCAAACAAGAGAAAATAATTTAAGCTTACGGAAAGCCAGTAAGATTTATGGCGTACTACGAAAACTACAATCCATGATAGACTGAGCGGAAAGAATGCCGAAAAGCCTAGAAGAATGTGTCCAACACCAGTCTTGAGCACCGCTGAAGAAAAAACGTTGGTGGAATGGTGTATAAATTTAGCCAAGTGTGATTTCCCACGAAAAATGGATGATGTACTCAATACAGTTCAAAAAATCATACTTTCAAAAAGTGACGATGATAGAGAAAATATACCATTCGTAAACGGACGTCCTGGAAAAAATGGTATTCTGCATTCTTCAGACGTAATCCGCAGCTGGTCCATAGGAATGCAGAAAATTATCCAAAGGACATGCAGTTCTTACAGAGGAAAGTATAAGGAAATGGTTTACTTATTTACGAGAGTATTTGGAAACTGAAAATGCAGTGCATACTTTGGACGATGCTAACAGAATCTTTAACGGGGACGAAAATAGTTTTACTGTATGTCCCTAGAGGATATAGAAATATTTATCAAATCGTTAAGGGTAAAGAAAAAGAAGCTTTGACGGCTTGGATAGTAATTTCAGCAGACGGTGCCATAGCGCATCCGTGCATAGTTTTTCCATATGTCAGACCTCCACAAGATGTGCGTGAAACTATGGACCCCTCGTGGTGTTTAGATTTAAGCGAAGCGGGTTGGATAAGATCCGAACTTTTATACGAGTATATCGCCAATTCTCTCAACCTGTGGTCGCAGGTAAATGGAATCAAAAAACTTATTTTCTTCTTTATCGATGGTCATAAAAGCCACTTAATCATGAGTTTACGTGAGCTGTGTTCAAACTATGTTATCATTTTGTATGCCCTACCACTTAATGCCACCCACATAATGCAGCTGTGCGACGTAAGTGTTTTTAAACCGCTTAAATCACAATGGCAAGCTAGAGTAGAGTAAGAGAATGGCAAATGTGCGAAGAAAACACAAACCAAATTTTAACCAAATTAAAGTTCTGCCCACTTCTAAAAAGAGTTATGGAAGAAGAAAATTTACCCTAAACTATAAATCACGTGGAAGGCAGTGGTGATGAAAAAGAAGTAGAAGAACCACCAACAATATTAGAAGTATTTCAAGCATGTAATGTAATATCTAATTATGTTGCACTTCACAATATAGCAATGCAAATAAAAAAGGGGTTTGAATTATTGCGAACCAAAATTGAAAAAAATATGCTACAGAAAAATACGGTTCAAACAAAAATTACAGATTTCGTGTTTTAATTAATAATTTTAGTGGAAATACATATGTATGTAGTAGTATTAGTATGTACTGTCCAATAAACAATTACAAATTACTTTTTTTATTAAAACCGTTAATGTATGTTATAATAAAAATCATTATTTTCACCACATTGTAACTTTCAATAATAAATGGTTTCAAATGTGTGATTTTTCCATTTAATATTGCTTTAATTCTTATAGCGACATCTTGCTTATAACGAGGGTTTTTAAAAGTCCCCCAACATTCACTATAGCCGAGTTCTACTGTACTTTATTCAAAACTTGAATTTCGAAACAATTTGAAAACAAACTTTTGAAATGCGTCACAAAGTCGGGTATTTAAAAAATTGTGTGAAGTAATAATACTTGTTTAATGTAATGTAATAGTTTAAGGAATTCCTTTACATTCAAAATGAGCATAAAATCGCCCTTAATAATTTTAGGATATTTTGTCTGCATATTTTGTTATTGTTCCAGTATTCGACCGCTTCTAAAATATTCAGTATCGGGGTGTCGACTACTGGGTATTTTTACTCTTGAAGTCGATCGTTCTTTTTTTGACTGTATATTATTTAGTTTATATTTATCTACCTAATAACTGAATTTATTTCTTTATTTTTATTGCTGCAGTAAGATGGGCAATATAAACACTAATATAGAGAAAAAGGAAAAATAAAACTTGTAATAAAATTTATAAACGTCCCATATACCAATACTCAGAGGAGGATTTATCTGAAGCGTTAATGCAAATAAGAGAAAATAATTTAAGCGTACGGCAAGCCAGTAAGAATTATGGCGTACTACGAAAACTACAATCCATGATAGACTGGAGCGGAAAAAATGCCGAAGAGCCTAGAAGAATGTGTCCAGCACCAGTTTTGAGCACCGCTGAAGAAAAAACGTTGGTGGAATGGTGTATAAATTTAGCCAAGTGTGATTTCCCACGAAAAATGGATGATGTACTCAATACAGTTCAAAAAATCATACTTTCAAAAAGTGACGATGATAGAGAAAATATACCATTCGTAAACGGACGTCCTGGAAAAAATGGTATTCTGCATTCTTCAGACGTAATCCGCAGGTGGTCCATAGGATTGCAGAAAATTTATCCAAAGGACACGCAGTTCTTACAGAGGAAAGTATAAGGAAATGGTTTACTTTTTCACGAGAGTATTTGGAAACTGAAAATGCAGTGCATACTTTGGACTATGCTACCAGAATCTTTAAAGGGGACGAAAGTAGTTTTACTCTATGTCCCTAGAGGATATAGAAATGTTTATCAAATCGTTAAGGGTAAAGAAAAAGAAGCTTTGACGGCTTGGATAGTAATTTCAGCAGACGGTGCCATAGCGTATCCGTGCGTAGTTTTTCCATATGTCAGACCTCCACAAGATGTGCGTGAAACTATGGACCCCTCGTGGTGTTTAGATTTAAGCGAAACGGGTTGGATAAGATCCGAAGTTTTATACGAGTATATCGCCAATTCTTTCAACCCGTGGTCGGAGGTAAATGGAATAAAAAAACCTATTCTCTTCTTTGTGGATGGTCATAAAAGCCACTTAATCATGAGTTTACGTGAGCTCTATTCAAACTATGTTATCATTTTGTATGCCCTACCACCTAATGCCACCCACATAATGCAGCTACGCGACGTAAGTGTTTTTAAACCGCTTAAATCACAATGGCAAGCTAGAGTAAGAGAATGGCAAATGTGCGAAGAAAACACAAACCAAATTTTAACCAAATCAAAGTTCTGTCCACTTCTAAAAAGAGTTATGGAAAAAGAAAATTTACCCCAAACTATAAATCACGTGGAAGGCAGTGATGATGAAAAAGAAGTAGAAGAACCACCAACAATATTAGAGGTATTTCAAGCATGTAATATAATTATGTTGCACTTCACAATACAGCAATTCAAATAAAAAAGGGGTTTGAATTATTGCGAACCAAAATTGAAAAAAATATGCTACAGAAAAATACGGTTCAAACAAAAATTATAGATTACGTGTTTTAATTAATAATTTTAGTGTAAATACATATGTATGTAGTAGTATTAGTATGTACTGTCCAATAAACCATTACCAATTACTTTTTTTATTAAAACTGGTAATGTATGTTATAATAAAAATGATTATTTTTACCACATTGTAACTTTCAATAATAAATGGTTTCAAATGTGTGATTTTTCCATTTAATAATGCTTTTTTTCTTATAGCGACCCCTTGCTTATAACGAGGGTTTTTAAAAATCCCTCGATATTCGCTATATATAAATTTTTACATGAGTCACAAAGTCAGGTATTTAAAAAATTGTGTGAAGAAATAATACTTGTTTAATAGTAGATTATGCAATGAGGGATAGAAATTCGTTATTTTGCTGAGCTGCAATTTCCACTGAAGCAAAATAGCAGTCTCTCCGAATTGCATATACTATTTTTTTCACGTTGCAGGAAGATTTAAACCTGTACCCCAGCCTTATGTAAAAGTAGATAGCGCTGCGGTCGTGGGCTCCTAAGCAGTTTCAGCATATGATGCGTCAGTTCACATGTGATATTGGTGACAGGCAGTTTGTGTTTCATTTTGGAGATACTTGATACTTGAGGTGCTGGTGTACCCCAATGTAGCAGAATAAGAATATTTGTTTTTGCATGTAAGTTTATTAGCTTTATTCAATTACTTATTGTTATTGTTACAATTGCGTAGCTTACGTTATTTTTAAATTTATATCTTGTATTTGTAGAACACACAAGGGCTTCTCAAAAAAAGTATTTTGACCTAACACATTCTGATGACATAGCTGAAATACATCGTATTCTTTATGATTCTGATGCCGACATTTCTGAGAACGAGAGCAAAAAGGACGATGCCATTATACCAGATTTTAGACATGACCGCGAAGAGGACGAAAAGTCTGAAATTGAAGGCAACCCTATCAATTCTGCTAGTCCGGTCCATTCTCAAGCTCCCTTACCATCCGCCTCTGATTCTGAAGACGATGTACCGTTGACACAGATACAGCTTGTGGACCAAGCTAATGTTAAAATTTTAAAGGTTGCCGCCAAAGGGTAAAAATGGATTCAAATGGTCAGGCGTAAAAGGAGCACTTCATCGTACACCTAAAAGAAATCTCGTTTTGCATTTACCTGGAAATAAAAATGAGTCAAGGCAAATAAAATCAGAAATAGTAGTGATACCGAAGATACAACAGTAGCTAATAGATCTACACCAGCGACACCAACAATGTTGAAATTCAGGATCTCTTTCGTTTATTTTATTATACTGGCGTGATGAAGGTTTTTTTAAAGTTTTTTTGCTTAATCTATTAGATATTCGGCCAGCTCGATATTAGGGTTGTCACCTAGTGGGAAATTTAACTTAAATATTTTTTTGCTTAATTATGTATTTATATTTTCAGTAGAATTGCTGATAAAAAGTTGACGAGAGATTGGAATACAGTGGGTAGTTTAATACAAAGCGATTTATATCGGCTATTTGATCGCAGTTACCACAATAAGGGTTGTCTTTAACATTGATCCTATATAGGTGTGCCGGAAAGCAGCCATGTCCTAGTTTTAACCTCGATATAGTAGAGGAAAATTGTCGATGCACTGTACGAGTGTTAATGTATGGAGTGGCTTTCGGTAATTATGGGTGGATTAAGGCATACTGCGTATTGGATACATTTGTAAATTCCTTCCACCGGTTTTTAAATTGATTTTTGCAATTTTGTTTAAAAATCAAATTTAAAGCTAATATTCCACCAAATCCGGCGCCGTACTTGTATGTTTACTTATGTACCTCATTCCACTATATGCGATGCAGCAAAATTAATTCTGCACGGCAGATGCAGCGTTGCAGAAAATAAAATTTGTATCAGTTGTCCGGCAAATTCCGTACGGCGAGTAGCTTCAAAACGCGCGAATATTGTTTTAAAAGGCAGTTTGTTACAGCACGTAAACGTTATTACGACGGGATCGCCAATTTTGTTACACGACGAAAACGTTATTACGACATTAACAAGCAGCCCCTCAAGCGTGCAAAGCAAAATCATACGCTTGAGAGCCAAACCTGCTACCTACAAAATGACTAAGACATAATCGGGAATATCGCCAAAACTCAGCCCCAACCTTCGTTACAAGATGTGCTGTAACAAAATGCGCCGACTAGAAACTCAGCCGCGAGGGCGGGTTCTTTACTATCTGAAAGTTGGGGCTGTGCTCTAGCACAACGGGGTTAAATATGTTATATAAGGTACGCCACCATTTTCTTGACTACATCGAGACAAACACAACATCGGCAACACAGGCGAAATTACTTGAAAATGGAAGTGGGTAAATCACCTTACTACCTCTGCCTCGGCACAACCTGAGGTAGCGACGTCACTGCTGGATCAAACCTACCTTAAACGGCATCAGCTTACCCTTACTTGCACCAACTAGGTTCCTGTACAAAACATAGACACAAGATGGCATGCAAACAAATGAAAAACGCATAAAAAGTTAACAAACTCTACTGATGAAATAACATGAGACAAATGACAATGAATCTTACAATGATTAAATTTTACAGTCGGAAATATGCAAAAAGGTTAGTTGGGTTAACGACGCAATTTATAATCTAAACTTGAATGATCAAACGGCAACAAATGACATATTTACATCTACAAACAATATTGACGGTACGTTCTACCACAAAAACTACTTTACAGTATCAAAATTTAGCAACAAACACTTCAAAAATGGTACAGCAACGGTTACGTGAGCTTAATACACAAAAACAACATACAGACAATAAAACTTGGCGGAACTGTTCGACATTTTACGGTTTAAATCAACCAAAAGGGCCCAAGTGGCCCAAACTACATTTTGGCAAAACACTTCGCTATAAACATTTAACGGTTAACAAATTACCTTAATAGGACCATAGTTGTGCAGACTTAAGTTGTTTTCCTCAGCTGCGAGTTGCATCTCAGTCAGTGCCACGAACGGAAACGACAGGAAACTGTTGTAAACCACAGGACTGGGCCAAAATCGAGCGAATGCGAGCGGTAAAACATTCCCAAGACGAGGGTTGACTAGAACGGACCCCGGTAACAAGCAGATGACGGTAAAGAGATCGGGTCTTCGTTCTACTTGGTAAGTTTAGCACACGGTTGAGTGTTCCCAAAATATAATCCACGAAAAGTGTTAGCGGAGGTGCTCAGCTCCAAACGATACGGAGAAACTCGGCTAAACGTTCATCTTTAACCACTTTGCGCAAAGCTCGAAATGGCGGCGACAAAGCGGCTTCACAACACAAGAATTTCGACTTGACGCGAGCTCGGCTAAGCGAAGCCGGCTCGCGGACGAAGCGCCACCCCCGAACGTCTTGAGGGCTGCACGCTAAGTGACGCTCATCCGGAAGATGAAAATGGCTAAGCGCAAACGCGGCTTATCTACGTCCTTGTTGCTCGTACAATAGGACGGTTCAGAAGATGTTGGGATCACCAAAGCTGACTCGACACTTCCCACGAAACTTTGCAGGGGACCTTGGGTGTACCAGAACAATGTTAAATACTAAGAAATCGGTAACCTGAGACTACTTTACGAACAGAAGAGAACAAAGGGTGAATTTATAACGTAAGCCAACATGAACTTGAATCGGAAATCTTTAACTACGGTGAAGCGTTAATATTTGAACTGAACTGTGCGGAAATAAGGTTTATAGAAATGAATTTTGATAACATTACCATTGAATTACGAAATTAACTTGCGTGACTCGCGAAAATGCTAGGATTTGAGGCTAAAGTACCAAAAGTAACTGCTTTAATGGAATTGTTCTAATAAGTTTTATATTATTATTTAAAATTTAAAGTAATGAAGTTAGAAGAACGACTCATATGTGCGGTGGAGTGTCACTCAGTGCTTTACGATAAATCGCTTTCAGACTATAAGAGCAATAATGCTGGAGAAAGTGCCTGGAAAAATATAGCAGGAGAAATGCAAATATAAGGTAAATAATTTAAAATAAATAGGGTTTTGTTTAACTAGACAAAAAATAGCAATTTATTGCTCCAGTCAGAGCAGCATCTCTGCACTTTTGTCGTGATGAACATACCTTTTTCTCTTCGATTGTTCAACATTAACGTTGTAATTATTATTATGGTACCACCATCATCGTAGTCATCACGTTGCTGTTATATAATTAAGAATAAGCGGTATGAATGGTATTCGACACCGAAAGATAGAAGGCTATAGTTAAAGAATGAATGAATGAATGGCACCTTGACACTTTAAAGTCTATCAGTTGTCAGTTAAAACAATCCTTTATAAATTCTCGCATACATTTATTGTAGGTATCTACAACCAAAACATTAAATAATAAATGTAGTACTTTCATCAAACAAGCACACTATTTTTTAATAGCTTCATACTGCCACGGAAATTCCCCAGCAAGAGAAAAAACCAGTCAGCAAGCTGATTGCGAATAGTCATGGCGTTTCTAATTGGTCTAGCATATCGTTTAGAATCGCTGATATGTTGTTGATGATGCAATGGTTTTTCGCCAATATTAGTACTTGCACTTCCTTGTACTAAAGGGTCATTTTCTGTAATCAGAAAATTGTGGCGGATGCAACATGCTACAGTTATAGCATAATCGACGTTAACTTCTATTCTCTTTAATAGTATTCTCCAAATGTGCGTTGTCATTCCAAAAGCATTTTTCACCACCCTCCTTGCTCTTGACAACCTATAATTAAAGATACGCTCTCGTTCACTTAGATTTTTTTCGGGGAAAGGCCTCAGTAAATTTTCTTTCAACGGGAATGCTTCATCTCCTACCAGTACCAAAGGTAAAGAGATGTCTGTGTGTGGCAGAGTTTTGTTAGAGGGTAGATTTAATTTTTGATTGTCACTTAACCAGGATTTACCAAAACAGCAGTTAGCCAAGATTCCTCCATCACTATTGGATCAATATCCACCAACATCTATCATAATATATTTATAATTAGCATCTACAACAGCCATTAAAACAACAGAAAAGCTTCCTTTATAGTTGAAAAATTCAGATCCAGAATTACGTGGTGCAAATAAGTGTATATGTTTGCCATCTACTGCTCCTACACAGTTGGACAT
Source organism: Agriotes lineatus (assembly GCA_940337035.1). Taxonomy (NCBI): domain Eukaryota; kingdom Metazoa; phylum Arthropoda; class Insecta; order Coleoptera; family Elateridae; genus Agriotes; species Agriotes lineatus. The sequence continues at coordinate 21,587 of CALNHX010003120.1, read as the reverse complement.
ATTCCACTTTCGATAAAAGTCATTTTGTATCTCTTTCCACGTTTCAATTTTACACATTGGCATATACACTGACATAAGATTCTTGTGTATAGTGATGCAAGTAGTCGTTACAATGTTATTTATTGTTGTTTCTCCAAGACGGAAACTGAAAGCTATTGCTCTAAAGGACATCCCTGTCGCCAGAAATCTGCAAATTATTAAAAACAGTATTTAATATTATCCTACATTATATGATGTATAACTACTCAATTGATTAGTTATTTTTTTAAATTTCAGATATCGAAAATCTTCAGAAGAGGTGGCGTACTTTACGCGATGCATTTATTAAATATTACCGTTTGACAAAAACATTTAAAACGGGAACGGCTGGTGGAAAAAAAAGAAAATGGATTTATTATGACCAAATGCTTTTTTAATACCGCATATTGAATTCAGAGACACTACAGGAAATTATGAAGATGTGGATATGCAAGAATTGCAAACAAAACAGTTCAAGTAGAGGAACAATCTCAGTCTCAAGATATGGAGGACGATATTGATTATTCAGAACCACACTCCAAAAGTCACTGTGGACGAAGTTCTGTGGAACCTACAAAATCATTAAGAACTCCAGCAACAGAAAATCCGAATGAAGTTATTCGTCGTCCAAATAAGGAGACAAATACAAAAAACAAAACACCAAAAAGAAATTTAACAGATGAGAAGCTTTTAGAAATAGTCACTAGAAATGATGATCCGGATGAACAATTTTTATTGAGCTGTGTTCCAATTTTGAAACGTTTACCTCCGCGTAAAAACATGCTCGCTCGAATTAAAATTCAAAATTTATTATATGACATTGAATTTGGCAACAATGGTGAAGAACGTCCTGCTCCAAATGTTAGCCGACCACCAACACGCGAGTCGTATTTTAGTTCTTCCTCATCTCCCCATTACAGAATTTTGTCAAGACCAGAGACTCCAGACAGGATTTCTGACACAACTAGTGTTAACACTAATTACAGTACACTACAGCCATCGTCATCTAAAGCAAGTGAATTATACTCGACGCAAAATTCACTGAGCGCCAATTATATGTCGTCGGAAGAACCAGAGAACAGAGAGTTTTTGTTTCAACACCTCATATAATTTTAAATATTTGAGGTACTTGTATTATAGTGCTTTAGTGTGTTTATTTTTTATATATATTTTTTAACTTACATTTTTTGTTAACCAGAAAGCAGAGAGTTTTTGTTTCAATGCCTGCCATAATTTCAATTATTTTAGTTTACTTGTAAGGTAAGGATTTAGTCTATTTTTTATATTATTCTTTAAGTTAGAATTTTTGTTATACCTCACATGTCAACCAGAGAGCAAAGAGTGTTTGTTTGGCGAACCTCCTATACTTTCAAATATTTTAGTGTAATTGCATTATAAGAATTTATTGTGTTTATTTTTTTATTATAATTTTGGAGAATGATTCAGCCAATAATATTTTTTATATAATATATTTTACGTTCGGTCAGCTTTAGCGGACTCCTTCCGATTTTTGACATCTGACGTTTTATCTTTACAAATTCGTTTTAAATATTATATTCAACTTATATAGTAAGAATTAGTTTTAACCTAGAACATTTTACATCTTAAAAGTTTCTGTCAACTTTACATATGTCTATTTTTCTGAAAAAGTCAGCTAAAGCTGACTAAAAGTAAAATATATTAAATAAAAAATATTATTGGCCAAATCATTTTCCAAAACTATATTAACTATATCCGAAGGCAACTGTTATACTACTGTTCTACTACTATAATTTTATTTTTTATATTTTTCATTAAGTTACATTTTTTGTTATACCTACTTTACATGCTAAGCATTATTCAAAAATATAAAATAAAATTTGTATTGTAGCTCACCTCAAAGTTACTGTCAAACGTTCCCTGGTACTAATAGCCTGGCGATAATTCGTATTTTCTTTGGCTAAATCCTCTTTCAATGTATTGTGTAATTTCTTAAACTTTTCTTTATTCATCCTGAAATATTGGAAATATTTCCCAGGATATTTCTCCAGTTCTTGACAAAGACGGTGATACTCCCCGGATGTTATTCTTTGTGTGTTAAGAGGATGCATCCAGTACTTTGAACACCGTTTTCTTCTTCTTTTCAGTAGCAATAATGCCAAAGCTCGCCTAGAAACTCTCGATAACAACATCTTCAGAAAAACTGGAGTGCGTATTTAATATTTTAATATCTGCAACAATGCAATGTGTTCGCTGCATGCAGTGGAATGACCATATCCGGAGTTTTACCGTACGTCATAAAACGTATCGCCGTATACGTCAATGCAGCGTACGGCGCCGGATTTGGTGGAATGTTAGCTTATACTTATGTACCTCATTCCACCAAATGCGATGCAGCAAAATTAATTCTGCACAGCAGATGCGGCGCTGCAGAAAATAACATTTGTATCAGTTGTCCGGCAAATTCCGTACGGCGACTAGCTTCAAAACGCGCGAATATTGTTTTAACCCATTAGTGTATAGAGTCCCTTTAAAGGGACGCGCATATTTTAATGCCTAGTACTGTACTAAAGCTATTTTTAGCAAAGTGCACACTCGCAGTTGCAACAAGACTGTTGTGGCTATTAGTGTCTATTGTGATTTTGATGTGAGTGGTTGCGTGGCGTTTAGGTCGTGTAATGGATCCTGAACAATATTCTAGTAGAGGAGTGGGGTAAGTTTTTATTTTTTTTTTTGTAATAGTTCAATAAGTTTTGGAATTACAGATTCACTATATTATTATCATGCAGTATTGACGTTTTTTTTGGCAATGTTTATTACTAGCTATATAGGTTGCCTATTAGTGCTAACCATAGTTTTTTGTGGCGTCCCTCATGAGGGACTCCTTGCGTAATTAATCCTAAACGTAGCAATAAAGTACTTATAATTTTTATAGATTATCCCTATATCAACTCATGACATTAATTGAAGAAGATGCTGAAAGATGAGAACCTCGATGTTTACATAGAACCTCCAGAAGATAATTCAAGAGACACAGAAGAAGACAGCGACAACTCAGACGACGAACATGTTGGCGATGTAAACCACTTGTATCGAGAAATACTCCGACAAGAATGTGAAATCAGATCGAGACGAGAAGAAGGTGATGATGAAGAAGACTTGATTCCTCTAGCAATTTTGTATTCCGCAACCTGGACCTAGTAATAGCACACCAACACAACTTGAACCAAGTGCTAATACATCAGGAAGTAAAGCCAAACGTAAAAAAACAGGAAGTACCAAACGTAAACAAACCAATCATAAATGGACCGAAAATACACTTACCTCTGTAGCAACCATTGCTTGCAATTCACGGCAGCCCTCCTTAGAGGCAAGCGCGGCTCAAAATCCAATAGATTTTTTAAAATTATTTTTTGATGATCTGCTTGACAAAATAATTCATGAAACAAACGTATATGGGCAAAAAAATAGGAACCTGGCCATCACAAAAGATGAACTTTATGTATTGCTTGGGGGTTTGCTTCTTTCAGGATATGGCAAGTATCCTAACAAAAGAATGTATTGCAACTCAACGGATGATGTACCAAATATTTTGAAAAATAGCATGCGTTTGAATAGATTTGAAACGCTACTTCGTCATTTGCATTTCAATAACAATTTACATATGGATGCTGGAGAGATAAACTGTATAAATTGCGGCCTATAATAGATAGCCTCAACAAAAATTTTAAAGAGAATGGTGGAACAGAGGAACATGTATCCATTGACGAGAGCATGATACCATATTACGGCAAGCATTATGCCAAACAATATATAAAGTCAAAGCCTATTCGTTTTGGCTTTAAGAATTGGTCAATTTGTACCAGCACAGGCTATCTGATCTCATTTGAAATTTACACCGGAAAATCCGACACAGAAAGAAAGTTTGGGCTTGGAGGAGATGTAGTTCTGTCCTTACTAGAAAAATCCGAAATCTTACCAAATAGTGGCTATAAAATTTACTTTGATAACTATTTTAACAGCCTGAATTTACTAACCCATTTATCGAGGAACAATATTTGCGCAAAGGGAACCATCAAACAAAATCGCACGGAAGGCTGCCCATTTCCCGAAAAGAAATCATGGAACGGGAAAGCTAGGGGTCCTTATAAATTTATTGCAAGTGAGGAAGTATTATTGGTTCAGTGGAAAGACAACAAAGTTGTTACAGTAGCTTCCAATTTTGAAAATAATGACATGGCCAATACTACTAGATGGTGCAGGGATTCAAAAACGAAAAAAAGTATACCGCAGCCAAAAATGATTGGAAGTTATAATAAAGGAATGGGAGGGGTTGATATAATGGATGGTTTAATAGCAGTATAACGAAGCAGAATGAGACAACGAAAATGGTATTGGCCCATATTCGCATATTTGTTGGATGTCAGCGTTGCAAATGCCTGGTTATTGATGAGGAAACTGAAACCGGACGACCCAAATTGTGTCTCCTTATTGGTATTTCGTAGATTTATCGCACTGAGTTTTCTCCAGACATACGGCATAAAACCAGCAAGAGGAAAAACAACTGCACCATATCCTGTTAAATCAAGATTCGACAACGTAGGCCATATGATACAGTATTGTGTGACTGATAGAAGATTCCAAGTTTGCAAGAAGAAAAGCAATTTTGTTTGCATTAAATGTGATTGCGGACTACATCCACCCAATAAGTGAATATCATGTACGTATTAGGCCATCCGGGTGGTTGAGTGGATTAACAATCTGCTTAGCAACCAAGTGGACATGGGTTCAAATCTGGCCGTAGCCGAGAATCTTCTCGGAGCGGAAATGGATTTAAACTCATTAGTTAAGTTAGCTTTAATTTAGGTTTAGGATGGTTGAATGTGTTTTATGTTTGGATGCGGGGGAGCGTAGTGTAAGTCGCGAGCGGCTCACTACCTACGTTGCACTTCCCGCAAGGTATGAATGGTCCTCGACACCGAAAGGCAAAAGAGGCTATAGATAATGATTGAATGAATGAATGAATGTACGCATTTTTTTAAGTTGCTCGAAATCAATGAATTATTGTAATTATAATACCGTTGAAGCTAATTCATCATTTTCACGACGATTTGATTTCAAAAATAAAATACCCATTTCAATATAAAAAAGTAACACCCCATAATGCTTGTTTAATTTATTGCTTACAAGACATTTATATTTTCTGGCAATATTTTCTATGTTTAGCACACAAAATTAAACAATCAATAATGTAAGAAATCAATTATAACTAGATCAGTGTATATTTAAAACATATTAATTTTTCAGATTGCCGGTGCCTGTTCCAAATTAACAGCCGACTTGCCTGCAGCACAGCAATTTAAAGTGAAAGAGGAGTTTGATCAGGTTCTCAGTTTCAACCCCCATGCAAACAGCATGGAAGTGGAAAACCTCGAATCTCGTTAATTTAAAATATATTACTGAATTTTTGTTGTCCAACTCTGTAATTCCAAATTGTCAGCATGGTTTCGTTCCAGGAAGATCAGTAGTTTCAAATTTGCTCATGAGTTTGGATGATTGGACTAGGTCATGGGACTCGCGGACTCCAACTGATGTCATCTACCTAGACTTCGAGAAAGCTTTTGACCGGGTGCCCATACAGAGACTACTTTTGAAGCTTGAAAACTATGGTGTTCGGGGCAATTTACTCAACTGGATAAAAGACTTCTTAACAAGCCGTACTTTTCAGGTACGAGTCGGTGATTCGTTATCAGCTCCTCACTCAGTACTGAGCGGTGTACCTCAGGGATCTGTCTTGGGGCCAATTCTTTTTCTTGTCTACATTGCAGACCTTATCGAATGCATCCATTCTCCCAAAAGTATGTTTGCGGACGATTCGAAATTCTACAACAACCCGCTGGTCAATAGGTCAGTTCTGCAGTGCGATTTAGATAGAATAAGTACATGGTCAAAAGAATGGTTGCTGACGCTAAATGCTGATAAGTGCACTGTTTTGCATATTGGTGCCAGAAACCCCTGCTTTAACTACAGCTTGAATAACACGGTGCTCAAGGGGGTTAGTGATCAGGCCGACCTTGGTGTTTTAATGAGTGGTGACCTAAAGTGGACTTCGCATATCTCACGCATTGTGAAAAGGGCAAACTCTCTGCTTTATTTAATCAAAATAGCGTTCAAGGGCTTAAAACCAAATGTATTTTTAAAGATCTACAAAACGTACGTTAGACCGATATTGGAGTTTGGAGCGTCCATCTGGAACCCATACTTTGTTAAAGACATAGACCACCTGGAGAAAGTTCAACGCAGGGCTACCAAACTAGTTGCGGGTCTAAAAAATTTACGTTACGACCAACGGCTTGCACAGCTGAAAATTCTTTCACTAAAGGATAGACGCCGACGCGGGGACTTGATCGAAACGTACAAAATAATTAGTGGCCACTATAAGTGTTCGTTGCGTTCGAAGTTCGAATTTAGTGACAATCTTCATCTAAGAGGTAACTCTCTTAAGCTAATGCACCAGAGATTCCAGAGCAAAGGGCGACAGAACATTCTTTTTGTGCGTGTAGTGAACGAATGGAACTCCTTGCCGAATAACATTGTTAACGCCCCGTCACTCAACATATTTAAAAATCGCTTGGACTTGTTTCTTTTTTGATTGCTGATGTATTACATATCCATGTACTATAATTTATTATCTATTATGCCCATGCTTTACCTACGTATTATTATTGCAGGTGTCACAATTTTGTATTATGTTCTCTTTCTTTTGTAAACTTTTGCGAATTTTTTTTGTAAACTCTTGTAAACTGTATTGTAATTTTGTGCGAGTTAATCGGCTCAGCCGCCTCTCGCTAACTTCTAATAATAATAATAATAATATTTAGTAAATAAAATTTGATTTAAAACAAAATTTGATTTAAAAAATAATTCGTAAGTTTTTATTGATAATGCTGTATTAGGCATTAGCAGTAGTAAAACAACTTTATTAATGTATTAAATACATTCAGCTTAAATAATGTACAATATATCAAATATTAAATTCGACAACAGAAAATAAATGCCATAACGGTAAAAATTAAGTATTTTATTTGGATGAGTATGGCTTTATATTGACATCTATCTACTAATTGTAAAGTGGAGTTACAAGCTGAACCATAAAAGCTAGCTCCATAGACCAAAATAGCTCTTACATATGATTTATAAGAAATGAAAGCCATACCAGGATCTGCACCCCAATATGTTTTTGTGATTACTCGCAGCAAATTAAGCCATCCTTCGCATTTATTTATGATATACTTGATATGACCTCTCCAAAGCAATTTTTTATCTAATATTATTCCTAGGTACCTTGTGCTATTGTTAACGCTTACTCTATAACTCGATAAAGATATTTGCGACAATTTAGGCTGCTGATGACGAGAAAATATGGTTATGGAGGTTTTTTCGGTGGATAAATCGAGTCCATGTTCTTGCAGCCATGCTGTAGGTTATGCATATTATTCTCTAAATTGTCTATTGTAACCTAAAATTTAGTCTTGTGAATAGAAACAAATGACATCTGCGTACTGAATACACTTAATTCTAGGAGCCCTAACAACTATATGTTCGGCCACTTCATAATTTCTATCTAATTTTTTTTCTCAATGTACTGTTACTCCACACACATCAAATTTCGATTCATCATTAAAAATAATCGAATGCTCCTGTGTCCACGATCGCCATTCCTTACACCAAGCCAAATGGTTTTTTTTCTGACGTTGGGTCAATAATGGTTTTTCTTTGGCCTAAAATGTTATATATTTTTATCCCTATTTAACATTGATAAAATTACCTTATAAAAACCGAGGCCACTCTTATGTATCCACTTTCTGCAAGTTTCCCTGGAAAGAGAATCCTGTAACCTCATTCCACTCCGTCGTTTTTCTCTTAAAGTGCCTCTTCTGTCATTTTTGCAGGTTTTAACTAGCTTTCTTCTTTGTCGACCCGAAACTAAACACACGTCTTGAGCTTTTTCCCTTAATACCGTGTTACCATTTTCACTTTTTATGATGTATAATCCGTTCACGACCTTTTTGGGACAGAGCTGACTATGATTTTTTCCTTTCATGTTGGACTAACTGATTCCGTGATATAGCGGATGTAACTTTTTTTCTGTCAGTGTCAGTTCGACATTTTCTTGCCACCACATTGCCAGATTTATTATTTTAATATTTGTAAGAAAATAATTTTAGTTTTCGTCAAAGGAAAAGTCACAATGCCCAAAATAATTTTATTACAACCAAAAATTTCTATTAAACGATGCTACTTCCAATTTAAAAAGGACAGACCAAATTCAAAAGAATACGAGTTGATGTGGAGACTAGAGAGGAAAAAAATCCAGCGTAATGTATAATAGCAAGCCATCCATTTGACAAGATGACAATTGCTCTACTAAATTTATTTGGCATCAGTTTGTGACGTCTATCCTTCCACACCAGCAAGCATGTAAAATAAAGTGACATATTCATATCATGTACACAATTCTTATCCAAATTGCAATAAACATTAGTATTGAATGCGTGTCTTATGCATTAGTCCTCATTTTTGTTTCTGTCGTAAATTTTCAAATAATTTCAATTTTTGACGGAGATCCGGTAACAATGTACCTATTCAGAAAATACAACCTTAAACTGAAAACAACCTAACCTAACACAAAAAGTGTCAATTTCCATTAGGGAGTTTAGTTGCCACAGAGGTACTGCCAACAAAATTACTAGATGGTCATAGCCTCACCTGACCCAAAAAGATCGTGAACGGCATATAAGTTACTGTAGATTTTGATAATTGCAAGTCTCTGGAAATTTGCCTCATTTTTTTCCTCCAAACATGCTGCTTATTAAATCTCTCACTTTATTGGGAGTTGCCACACCTCGGCAATTTTTAAGCAAACTGTACCGTTCACCCAAAGTTGACAAATTTCTAAGATATGTGTTAACAAGACGCCTTTGTTTGCCTAAACGTCAAAACAGCATCTAAAGCTATCTAAATTTTAATTTGGTGATATATCGAAAATGTATATTATTTTGGCCGAACATTTAATTGTTTTAGCGTGACCATTTTTTTGACAAACATAAATTGTGATTTTTTATTATATTTTATCACCATATTGTGGCCAGAAGACTGGTAATTGCAAATTCTATGAAAAAAATAATAATAAAGACGTTTTTCTGGTAAGAGTATATATAAAAACAATATTTAGATAGAGATTATGAAATGGCCAAACATATAGTTGTTAGAGCTCGTACTATCTCCCAATTGATGTAAGCTCGCAGTATACATTAAACAAGAAAGGACTCAAGACCGACCCCTGAGGTAAAACTTTACCTACTATACGTCCTTCTATGATATTACCATTTCCCCGCAGATATAAAGTTCTATTTTTATACAGATTTATAATATTATAGGCAGTACATTGCGGTATGTCAAACCGAATCATAATATTTCTCGGTATATGAAGGTCGACTGATTCGTAAGCAGTTCTAATATCGACAAATAAACAAGTGAGATAATGATTATTTAAATATGAAATTTGTATGTCCGTAATTAGTTGAGTTAGCGCTTCAAGTGTCTCTCTGCATCTACGAAACCCGTATTGATTCAAGGGTAATATGTAATTGCTTTCGCTCCAAAATTCCAGTCTTAATTTCAGCATTCTTTCAAAAGTTTTAGTTCAACAGGACATTAGTGAAGTCGTCCTATAAGACGTAGGATATTTTCCAGGTTTAAGGATGGTCTTAATTATAATTTCTTTACATATTGGAGGATATTCTCCACTGAACCATAAAGAGTTAAATATATCTAGTAGAAGGAGTTTAGCTTTGCAAGAATGCTTTGTATTATGGGATAGGTTATAATTATTATCTATGCCAGGGGTCGTACATTTGGTGCCCTTAATTGCGCTGTCAAGTTACTCCAAGTTGAAGGGATTAGTGAAAAAGTTGTCACTGTTAACGTTATCAGCTAATATGTTCTTGGTTTTATATGGAGGGGCTAGCTGGTTTAAAACCGAATTGGCAATTTCAATAGGTACTATTGGCCGTGCAATATTACGTTTTGCAATTGCTCTAATTTGACGCCAAAATTTCTGAAATAGGGGTACTATTGTTGATTTTATTACAGTATTGAATCCAGCTATTTTTGGCTTTATTTTTAAACAGTCTTCGGGTTTCGGCCATAACTCGTTGACATTCAACAAAGTTATCAATTGAAGAAACTATTTTATACTTATTAATTGTGTTTCTCCGGGCATTTAAAACTGATGAGCATTCACAGTCCAAGCAGATGGGTTGCTTTTGGGTTTTCGGTTTAAATGGCTCCTTTATTGGTATGGATAAGGTTGCCGCACGGTTGATTGCCTCATAAAAACAATAGATTTTATCATTTATGTTCATAGAATGGCAATATATTTGGTTTAACGTTGTATCTAAGGAATTTCTAAAACGATTCCAATCTGCGTCTGCATCTTTCCATTTGCACGAGGGAAATATAATAGTAGAATTAACAAAGGAGTTATTAATATTGATCAGAATTGGAAAATGATCGCTACCAAGGCTACCTTCACATAAACTCCAAGTTGCAGATAATGCTAGGTCGGCTGATAGGGGAGCGCCGGGAGGGTTTGAACAGCAGGAGGCATTGGACACATTCAAAATTGCCGCCTAATTTGAGAACAGCTCAAAACAGATGGATAACCCGAAGCGCATTTGAATGTTCTTAGTACCCGTCTAGACACTAAGCAGGCAGTTCGCTTCGTTTCGACGCATCGCGATTTTCGAATTAATCCACGTGTTTGTTCTAATATTTACCAGTTTTTAACAAACTGTTTTTGTTTCTTTGGGTTGCTGACTTATTGCCAGTATTAGGTAAGCTTTAACAATTAAACTTTGTTGTTATTTTTAAGACATATAAACATACTTCAATGAATTTTATATTTTATTAGTCGAACCATGTTGCGGAAGGATATGGACACCTGTCCAAATTGTCCCGCAAGCGTCCAAACCCTCCCTAAAATACGAAATTGTTACAGAAAACATGCCTTACAATTTTCTGCAGAAACCATGAGAATTGAAACAGTCGATGTTTTGCCTGCAAAATATTCCGTTAGGAAAAGTGCGCAAGAGCATGAAGTAAAAAATCAACTCTAGCGTTATATGTCAAAAAAGCAAAAGAGGTTGTAATTGACAGTATGTCATTTCTTCGCATTTCATCACATGGCAAGTTTTTTCTAATAAATTGGAATCCTCACTTGCCTGTTACCTTAAAACATGCTCAAATATGTACCATGGTAACTCCAAAAGCTACACCCAGATTGGCATGAGTTTGCCGAAAAGAACCACCTTAAAGTTCTTGGAAAGCAAATGAATTAGCTGGGGGGATTGCTTTACTGGATTTTTAAGTCGACAGTCTGAACCCCAGAGAACACAGGTTTAGCTAGAATTTCAAGTTTTAATAAATCTACAGTTGGGGCACTTCAAGCTAAGTAAGAAGAGGTCCGGAAAAGGCACGACTTTACTGGATCAGACATATTTAATTTGGACGAGACGGGTGTTACCACAGTCCAAAAAACGCAAAAAGTGGTTGCGACGAAAGGCCAGCATCAAGTGGGTAAAGTCGTTTCGCGGGAGAGAGGAGAGCTGGTTACTCATGTCGGCATTACTGGAGAAAATGAAACAGCACTTCCTCCAGTGTGGGTGTTTCCAAGAAACAAATTTGACAACCATCAAATGCTAAGCGGTATTCCAGAAGAGTATGGCGCAACCGGCTTGGTTCATCCGTCTGGGTGGATGACCAGCGATACTTTTCGATGTTCTAAAGAACGCCAAGTCATTCTAATAATGAACAATCATGAATCCCATTTATCTGTTACTGCCATTGATTACTGCAAAGAAAATGGTATTACAATTCTAACTCTTCCACGTCTAACAAATTGCAACCTTTAGATAGGACTCTTTTCGGCCCATTCAAAAGATGTTTCAACCAAGGGACATATGACTTGATGCTGTCTCATCCAGAACAGACACTGTCAATGTATGACCTTGCACCAATATGCATGAAAGCTTGGGATCGATCTGCAACTCCATCCAATATCAAATCTGGGTTCCGCTGTTCTGGAATTTTGCCAGTTGATAGGACGATTTTTACAGAAAAAGACTTCCTTTGCTCACCAGAAAAGCAACCCAACAACGCTTCTCCTCCAAATGAGTTCATAAATAAAAATATAGATGCATCACTGCAACCCGGCCCTTCTGCACAGCCATTGCCGGAGCCCCAAATTCCAATCGAAAACAGGCACAAGCAAAATTTTGTATCGCCATCCAAAATAAGACCGTATCCGAAAGCTCCGGAAGGAAAACCAACTACAAAAGGTCCAGTAAAAAGAAAATCCATAACAGCAACCGATACTCCAGAACGTGATAAAATTTCCGAAAAAAAATTGATCAAAAAGAGACCACAACGTGAAATTTTTAAAAAAGCAAGTTGCTTCCAACCGGTTTAAATATACAGGGTGTCTGGCAGATATGTCATTCAAATTCCCGTATAATTCCCATATTTTCCCGGTCATTTTTTTAGGATTCCCGGATACTTACTAATCAATTTTTAGCTGTATTTCTACAGAATATTAGTTGTATCAATTTGTTACCTTTGAGTACTGCATGATAAAATTATAAATAATGTCATTAACGTGAATGAACATGAAATTCATAAGTTTTCGAACAAATTTCGGTCGGACTTTTAGGTTTTTCATTAAAAAAAAACCTGTCTCGCGCGTCCCGTACATTTTTGCAATTATTCAGGATAATTCGAACATTTTTACGGAAATTTCGCTTATTATTTCCGTAAAATGGCAAAAATTACTGCAAATTCCCTTTGATAAAAAAAATCCCGGTTGCCTAAGAAATTCCCGCATATTTCCCGCATTTTCAAGGGCACTTTTAAATTCCCATATAATTCCCGGTTTTCCAGGAATTCCCAGTCGCTGGACACCCTGATATAGTGAAGAGCCTCCAGCATTTGTGTAATACGAAGTGATTTTGAAGTTACCAACTCCTTTGACAGACCGAAGTGTTCGATATTTAGATATGATATATTTTAATGTCGACCTTACTGCGTTATCGACCAACACCGACAATAGTTCGCCGTATAGTGCCTTTATATAGACAGTGGCGACAATGGGGTGTCCTATTTTTGATTGGCTCCCTAGATCACGTGGTTTTAGCCGCCATGTTTAGGCTAAATCACCTGTGATTCGTTTTATACTTTTGGCAGTACTGAAGTGTATTGTCAGTCTATGTCAAATTCGATGTTAGTAGGTTACGTTTTGCATCAGTTTTGACACAAACTGACGCAAATTTTAAACTGCAAATCTCGAAGGTTTTCAGTACTGCCAAGCATAAAACACGTACCACAGTCGACTCTGATTACGGATTTAAATGAACACCCGTTAGAAATTTGCCTAAATATGGCGGCGGGAGTGTGGCTTAGTTGTATTGTCGCCACTGTCTATATAAAGGCACTGTAGTTGTCTGCATATTACAGTTTACTATAAGGAGTAAGGCTAGAGAACTTCACTCCGTAAGTTATTTGTTCTCCAAACCACGAGATGGCGCTCTAAAAGATTCATTTTTAAAGTCACTAAATACATAAAGGTACCGCCATTCCATTCCAAGATTTTGTTCTCCCAAATTAAAAAGGATAGAACATTGTAACAAAGTGAGAGTGAGAGTGAGACACTAATGACAGGAACCCCAAATTTAAAAAAAAGAGACAAAAGATATATGTTTGCACAGTTGGCGGTACCTTTATGATATAGTAACCTTATTAACCTTCCATTGACGTTAACGGCAAGGTGTGGTTAGTAATTTCGGTAAGAGTAACTTTTATTAATTTTGTAGTGAAACTCTGCATAAAATATTGATCGTTGCTTATCAGTGCAGAGCCAAAGAACCATACTTGCATGTAAACTAGCAGGTTTTTTCTACACTATTGTGGAAAAAAGTTTTGATGCAAAGATTGACAAAAGTTAAGCGTGCCAAATATGGGCACTGCTACATGCTCCAAATATGGATAGTGCCCATATTTGAAACCGCTTTTTTCTAAACTGAACTTACGTTAATTGATCCTTTTTTTAGAAAATGTCACAAAAAAAGTGCTCAGTGGAGTACTGAGACTTTGAGTGCTGCTGTTACTGACATTGAGCAAATCATGAAACTAAAGCGAGAATCAATTAACTTTAGGATACCACGATGCCATGCCAGATCTGGAAACAAAGTTAAATGTTTGTGTCGTAAATCTATCTTGAGCAAGGAACAAGAAAACGAACTGCGTTCCAGAATATTCAGGTTTGCTGAGATTGGAATGCCTCTCAAGCTGTTTCTCAGGTGAAATCCTGAGGTCGCTCGAAGAAAATCCCAAAACGTTAACCCAGCAGGAGCAGCAAAACTGTATAAATTATTTTAAAACTTTGAGAAAGGTTATGACTGAGACAGATGTTATGGATAAACCACACTTAATTTTCAACATGGATGAGAAGGGGTGCCAGCTGACTGTTCATAAGGAACCGGTGGTGCTGACTCGCAAGGGAATTAAAAGAGTGCTTTTTGTAGCACCAGAGCACGCAGAAAATGTAACAGTATCCTGTGGAAATGCCCTAGGCCAAGTGATACCACCTGCCATTTTGTTCAAAGGCAAGACGAATAAGCCTGAATTTTCTGACAATCTTCTTCCAGCAACTAGAGTATTTATGACTCAAAAACGAAGTAGGACTTGTGCTACATTTGTTGAATGGGTTCGTCACTTTGGACAGCACAAACCTACAGGAAAGGTTCTTCTAATTTTTTATGGGGCCATATCACACTTAGATGCCAACATTGTTACTGCTGCAGATGAAGCTAACATAATATCGTTTTGTCTTCCTAGCAACAGTATTCATGAATTACAGCCGATGGATACGTCAGTGTTCCGTTCATTTGAGTACCACTGGGACGATGAGTTACAGCGCTTCTGGCTAAAACCCAAACAGAAAACTAACCAAATCAAGTTTCGGCATTGTGTTACGGTATGAAAAGGACTTTACGACACCCACCCAAGGTGAGCATCGCACCACGGAATCAGTCCTGAAAACATGACACACTTGCCCTGAGATCGGTTCGAAATAGGCTAATAGGCCACGGCTGGAACGCTCAGGGAGTCGGGCGTGAGTCACACGATACGTTCTGGGCAAGCGCGCTGTGGCATAATATATACCGGGTATGTCGAAATTATGAGGGCGCCACCAAGCCTGTCGTAACCCGGCTAACCGGGCCTGGACGGTTAGACGGGAGCGAAGCATGCAAAAATACTCCGCCACTAAGATTATTCAAGAGTTGCAAGGTCAAACAACAACTTCGGGATTGCCTTAAGCAAGGATTGTGATTAGGTGTCCATCCGACCACGACTACGCAGCTGTCCCACTCACCTGCACGCTCACAGCTTCCTCGTTCCGTCGTACAATAATTCGTACAATAAAGGGGCGTCTATCTGTAACAGAACATGCACAAACCGAAACAAACAATAGTTCCCTTAACTAACCAATCATATATTTCACTTCGAGTTACAATGGGGTAGCAGAATGCGTCGCCCTGTATCTAACCTTACTCTATAATTAAGGGCACCAGCTGGCACGCGCGCTCTAAGCTTAACGACAGATGTTGAACATTAGTGAACAGCAATAATAGGTACAAAGATACACATTGCCTTATGCAAGGGCAGCGACGATTTACAGTAGCCTTCACGGCCTGAACTGTCTGCAGTCTGAATGAATACACTAGCGTAGTAATGAGTAGTAATGAGTAACACTCGCGTTCACAGCCGTAATCAGGTTAAAGGCACATACCTTAATGCGTGGGCGGCGAGGGAGCCTGGTACAGCGGAGTTGCGACGAGCTGCAATCGTAGGTGGTAGGTACCTTCGGTGTTACAACGGCGAAAGGGGGTGAATGCATAACCGCCTCAATGGCGACGGGAGACGCGTCAAGACGCGTACAACGGGACGACGAAAATGATGGGGGCCTCACTCGTTCTGCTGAACCAAATCCTCGTAGGTCGAGATGAAGGGGGCACGACCCCTCACTAATAGTAGCAGGAACTGGGCTCCAAAACACCCACGTTACGCCGAAGATCACTCGACAAATTCGAATCACCACCACCACACACAAGCGCTCTCTGCAACGGGCTCTGGAAGACTCCTTCAAGGCGAAAACGCCCGCAACATAACTGCTGACGCAGCACCCGACGGGAAAACGACTGACGCCCCCGTCATAATGGCGGGAGCGCCGCACGAACTCACATACACTATCCGACCTCTTGTTTTAACGACGGCTCTCGGCTGCATCCCCGAGGGAAGCGTTGGCAAAAGGTCACCTTGGCCGCGTCCCCCACGTGACTAAACCACAGCGAATCGCAAGGCGATGAAATGAAACCAACCAATGCGGGCCACGCTGGTATCACGCCGCCACAGCGTGCTAAATGAAACGAACCAATGCGGGCCACGCTGGCATCACGCCACGACAGCGTGCTATTCGAAATTCGGAAAACGCCATCAGAGGAGAGCTCCAACCGACGACAAATACTGCTTTTTAGGCTAACTATGTGCGAAATCGTGATTCTGGAATTAGGCGATGGAGCCAAATAAAGAGCTAAAAGGGCTTAGCATACGGGCGCGCTGCTCTAAGCTTAGGCGGCTATTCAAAATACCAAAATGACCTAACTAACGGCGTGAAATGCAATTAAGCATCTGAAATAGCAAAATGACTTAACACTCCCCTTACTTGAAAGAGAGTTCCCCGAAGTCTCTTATAAAACAACGAGGCATTTTGCGACGACGTAACGAGAACACAAACGAAAACGCAACAACGAAAAACGAACAAAACAAAAAACATTCGATACGATAGAGTGCACCCCCAAAGGGATTACGCACACTGGCCACCAGATAGGGTGCAAAGGTGGGAAGAGAGAAGAGGAAGAAGAAAGACTGGATACGCCAGTAGAAAATACGTAAATTTTGTCGAAATCGGATACAAACAAGTCTTACACCTGTGGACACTTCCGACCAACCGTTCCAAAAGAACACAGGGAGGGGGGGGGGTTTAGAAATGGAAGTCCAAAATCCCACCCAAGGGTTACCTGAAGAGGGCACGCTGCGCGTCACGAGATCGGCGCATTGTGTGGATCCCACAACTGGTATGAGTACCCAAGAGAAGAGGATGAACCACCAAAAAAAAAAAAAGGGAAATGGTTGTGACAGAAACTGTCAAAAATAGTCATAATCAGTAATAGGAAAAACTCAATCCACCGAAACCCTCAATCAATGCCGATGCCGGAGCCAAGTCGACTATTAAACCGCAAAACGCGAGCTCGAAAATGACTCCAACACCGAACACCAAAAGAAAATCACGAAGAACCAAGTCTCCAAGGGTGTAGGCGTTCGATGACGCATGCCCAATAAATCCTTTTCAGAACTCCATGCGGCCCAAAGGGACTACCTTACGACGACAGGGTCCGCACGAAACAAAATGACCAGAAACACGCTCTCTTTATGTAATCCCACATAGGTGGTTGAAAATGGCGACGGCCAACGGTACGGTAAAAGAGCGCTAGGCCACGAAAATAACAGGGCATCCCTACAAAAAAAAAGTCAAAAACCTTTAAATACTCAAACACTTTACACTTAAGAAACCTCATGCGGACAGCAGGCCATTACCGCCACACAAAGCTCAGAAGCTTCAACGAAACTGTTCACAAAGAACACGATAGTTGACAACATGACGTCATCAGACAAAAAGGGTACGGTAAATGACAACAAAACGTCAACAAATACGAAGCATTCCGACCAGCGGCAAAAACTCGTTAAATGCTAACGGAAAGTGTACAAAACACTACTATGACTGTTAGGGGTGTCCACGAAGAAGTCGGTAAACCAAGTTGGGCGGTACGTGATAATAATGAGAATGAGATAAAGGCCAAACGAAAATAACTACGTCAAACCAACTAAGAAGATGGCCTGAGGGACGTAATAACCGCACGAGCGAATCTCCCCAAGCACACCAACAACACACCAAAACCTATCAACAAACCAAGACACGGTAATGAAGGTGAAAATGAATTCCAACCTGTTCACCAAAAATCAATGCGCCACAACACCAAACGATAAAAAAAAATTGTCAAAATCGGTAACCATCAACGTCAAAATGGATAAACCTCGCTAACGTGAACGTCAAAATCGATAAACGTCAGTTCGGTACAACAAAAGTGTCAACTTAGCCCAAGGCTAAACAATGTAAACGACAGGGAATCGAAACTTCCAACTAAGCCTTCGAAAAGACTTAAAAAAAAACAAGGTCGGTACCTTCACTCAACAACATCTGGTACTAAATCCGACTAATACGGGATAAAATCTGCACTAAATGCAACGAAACATCTCGGTAGTATGAACTGGCTAAAAAAAAAAAAACAAGAAACGACGGTAAAAATGACGAAAAAGATACTCAAAATATGAAAAGACATGGAAAAACACAAAAAGGAAACTCACAAAGGCGATAAACAACAAGAAAACACAAAACTACAAATAGAAAATAAGAAAAGACAAGAAAAAACATATAGAAAACAAGAAAAGAAACGTAAAGACAAATGAAAACTAAGAAAAAACATATACACGGTCAAGAAAACTAATGAAAATAAACTAAGAACAGGAAAAGACAAGAAAAGACATATAGAAAACAGAAGAAAACAAGAAAAGACAAATAGAAAACAAGAAAAGAAGCTCGGTAAAATATTCTACTAAGAAAAAAAAACGGGTTTACCAGTCCATACCACTTCGAAATGACGAGAAAAAAAACATTTGTGACAACAATATAAATGACACAACAAGGCTAAGCAAAGCAAAGCCAGAAAGGCCTGAAAAGCCCCGCGTTGAGCGACAAAATTAAGACACACAGCGCAAAAAAAGGAAAACCCCAAAATGAGGTCGAGCGTTGTCGTGCACCAATAGGCTCCAAACGTTGGAATAGCCAAAATCAAGGCACAACGGGTGGCTTAATAAGAAAAACAGACATACAAGGCCTCAGACGTTGGAATAGCCAAAATTAAGACGTACAACGAGTGGGCTTAACGAGACTACTACCGTCCAACAACAACAACAAACAACAAGCCCCACGCGATTGGGCCGCCAAAATTAGCCTGTTACGGTATGAAAAGGACTTTACGACACCCACCCAAGGTGAGCATCGCACCACGGAATCAGTCCTGAAAACATGACACACTTGCCCTGAGATCGGTTCGAAATAGGCTAATAGGCCACGGCTGGAACGCTCAGGGAGTCGGGCGTGAGTCACACGATACGTTCTGGGCAAGCGCGCTGTGGCATAATATATACCGGGTATGTCGAAATTATGAGGGCGCCACCAAGCCTGTCGTAACCCGGCTAACCGGGCCTGGACGGTTAGACGGGAGCGAAGCATGCAAAAATACTCCGCCACTAAGATTATTCAAGAGTTGCAAGGTCAAACAACAACTTCGGGATTGCCTTAAGCAAGGATTGTGATTAGGTGTCCATCCGACCACGACTACGCAGCTGTCCCACTCACCTGCACGCTCACAGCTTCCTCGTTCCGTCGTACAATAATTCGTACAATAAAGGGGCGTCTATCTGTAACAGAACATGCACAAACCGAAACAAACAATAGTTCCCTTAACTAACCAATCATATATTTCACTTCGAGTTACAATGGGGTAGCAGAATGCGTCGCCCTGTATCTAACCTTACTCTATAATTAAGGGCACCAGCTGGCACGCGCGCTCTAAGCTTAACGACAGATGTTGAACATTAGTGAACAGCAATAATAGGTACAAAGATACACATTGCCTTATGCAAGGGCAGCGACGATTTACAGTAGCCTTCACGGCCTGAACTGTCTGCAGTCTGAATGAATACACTAGCGTAGTAATGAGTAGTAATGAGTAACACTCGCGTTCACAGCCGTAATCAGGTTAAAGGCACATACCTTAATGCGTGGGCGGCGAGGGAGCCTGGTACAGCTGAGTTGCGACGAGCTGCAATCGTAGGTGGTAGGTACCTTCGGTGTTACAACGGCGAAAGGGGGTGAATGCATAACCGCCTCAATGGCGACGGGAGACGCGTCAAGACGCGTACAACGGGACGACGAAAATGATGGGGGCCTCACTCGTTCTGCTGAACCAAATCCTCGTAGGTCGAGATGAAGGGGGCACGACCCCTCACTAATAGTAGCAGGAACTGGGCTCCAAAACACCCACGTTACGCCGAAGATCACTCGACAAATTCGAATCACCACCACCACACACAAGCGCTCTCTGCAACGGGCTCTGGAAGACTCCTTCAAGGCGAAAACGCCCGCAACATAACTGCTGACGCAGCACCCGACGGGAAAACGACTGACGCCCCCGTCATAATGGCGGGAGCGCCGCACGAACTCACATACACTATCCGACCTCTTGTTTTAACGACGGCTCTCGGCTGCATCCCCGAGGGAAGCGTTGGCAAAAGGTCACCTTGGCCGCGTCCCCCACGTGACTAAACCACAGCGAATCGCAAGGCGATGAAATGAAACCAACCAATGCGGGCCACGCTGGTATCACGCCGCCACAGCGTGCTAAATGAAACGAACCAATGCGGGCCACGCTGGCATCACGCCACGACAGCGTGCTATTCGAAATTCGGAAAACGCCATCAGAGGAGAGCTCCAACCGACGACAAATACTGCTTTTTAGGCTAACTATGTGCGAAATCGTGATTCTGGAATTAGGCGATGGAGCCAAATAAAGAGCTAAAAGGGCTTAGCATACGGGCGCGCTGCTCTAAGCTTAGGCGGCTATTCAAAATACCAAAATGACCTAACTAACGGCGTGAAATGCAATTAAGCATCTGAAATAGCAAAATGACTTAACAATTGTATTTTCCAAAGTATGACCAAAAGCGACTACAACTTCAAATATATCGTTAGGATTTCGACTTCGATCCAACCGTAATACCGGAAACAGCATTTGCACCATCAACATTAACAGTGATGCCGCAAGAAAACCATGATGGATATATTGCTGACTTTTCTGCAACTTCTCCCACGCGTTCGACTTCTAGGCAACATATCGAAAAAGTAGATAGTTCTACAGACGAAGGTGGTGACCACTCACAATCTTTCTCAGAGTTGTTGCCTACTCCAGAACTTCAGGCGAAGTCCGCGGTTAGAGGTCCTACCAAAAAGGCAATAAACTACAAGGCCGTGAAAGTAACACGATCACTATTTTCTGAAAAAGACACACCAACCAAATCAATGCCAAAAATTCGATCCAAAAAGAAAGACACAGCAACCTGCAGTGGTTTGTCCAATTCTAATAAAAAAGAATCCTGGTACTGCACGTTATGTAAAGAGGATCGGCAGATGGATATGAGACAGTGCAAGTAGAACAGTTGGCTATATAGCGGCCAATTGGGTCAATTAAAATCATCGATTAAATCGATTGATCCAATTAAACCGCGAATTAAAT